>JAQFZE010003846.1:0-11976 GCA_034695245.1 Dicyrtomina saundersi
GAGAAATTGAAAATTAGAAAATTGGGATTGAAAAGAAGTCTTGATAATTAAATTAGAAAGAGAGAGAGAGAGAGAGACACAGAGAGAAACCGCTTGGGAGCCACCCATGCTAATTTTAAAGATAAAGTTAATTCTCTCCCCGTCTACATTTTTCCTCCACATTTGCAAAAACATTTTTGTTTCTGGTATGCCTCCTTGTTACAAAAGCCATGTACCTACCTAAGAATAGTTTGAGATGCACGCATATACACAACACAAGGCACAAAGTTGGAAGGAAAACTATTTTCCATTCCAACCAACTTCCTTCCATGTCCAGCGGACCTGTGCCTGTATCCAAGAAGTGCGTGTTTATTTTAATTTTATATATAGATGTGCAAGGCACTGCAAGGGCATATCGCACAATATATATTATATAACATATAGACAGCTATCTTCTCTCCACTCCTTAGACACACCATGAACAAAGAAGATAAATGAAAAATTAAATGTCAGAGTGAAATTAAAATGAGCTGACACACTGTCAGAGCTTGGGAGGAGTATTACTAAGACAGTGGAGTGACTGGCCTGTATAGAAAACAGACACAGTACATAGAGTATACGATCCAGGGCCCCTAATTATGGTTTGAATTGGGGAAGTCGAAAAGCATGTTTGCACAAGTATCTTCAAGATTTTAGTAATTGGATGGTGAACATAGGCGTTGCTGACTCTGGATCTGGGCTGTTGGCGGTGCAGTGGAGTGAGAATAGAGGGAAGGGTGTACATTATACAGAGAAGGAGAAGAACAGGATGAGGAAGAGATACTGATAGGAAGGGAAAGGAGGCGAGGGTGAAATCAAATGAGAAAAATTCCAAGTGAAAATTGAAAGTGTGTACACGGAAAGAAAGAGGGAAGGAAAGAAATTAAGGAAAATCCGAAGGACTGTGTCTGTACTATGCATAGGGACTCAAGCAGAAGGATAAATTTCTTCTGCTATTTTGTCTTCTCTTCACGGCGAAAGGTATATAGTGAAGAAGTAAGGAGATGAGATAGGATAGGATAGAAATGAAGCAGGTTTCTTCCTATTTTTTTCCCCCTTCATCTCTTTAGCACTACACTTCTCATGAGTTTCAACTTTTAGTTTTCTCTCTCTCTCTCTCTCTCTTAGCTTCCCTCCAAAAATTGCTGTGGCTCTGGAGACTATATATACTGTAGGGGGAAAAAGTTCAGCCAGAGCCAGGCCATTGCTAAGAGTATGAGCACAGAGACTATCTTCTGTAATACGAAACAAATTGTTACATTTTCAAACCATGGGATGAACTTCCAACACTCCCAGCCTTCATACAGTCCACTCTGTCAGCCAGTCTGAGTACTGTGTGTATGTATATGAACTCAACGAACCAAGTGAAACAAAAACCATAGTCAAGTGAATGAAAAAGCAAAGCAAACCACCTTATCACTTCTCAAAAGATCAGACAATCTACCATCTACCATGCCACCTATTCATTTCTCCCGACTCCCTATGAACTACATACTTCCATCATATCTGACTTCTCCGCCAGCACTTCTCCACCGTCCCGTTTCTACTCCAGTCCCGCGTCACCTCCGTCCACCTCTTCTCTATTTATTTATTAAGATTGCTAACGATAAGAAAATTGAGAGCGGAAGAGGCTCTATTTGGGCATTTACTGTATGCTAATTCCAATATAATTAAATTTGAATTTTTGCTCAACACATTAGTAGGATTTATCAATAATTTGCTTCATCTTTTTTTTTTGAAATTTTAATCAGCTGTAAATTAAATAGGCTAATTCTATCAAAACAAGACGTTCTTATCTATCTATTAGTATAATCTGGTAAGGTGAAGCAATGCTGGGGATCCTTGAATTCGCTGACTTTTGGCGTTGGCAATGGGTATGGCAACATCTTCTTAGGTTTTCAGTAGCTTGGCTACTGGCATAATACTTGTTGTGTATATACGAAGGGGTTTCATTTCTAAAATGGTAACTACAACGAACTGCCACGGAAAATTGAGTAGAAACAGGACAGAGGAGAAGTGGTTGGGTGGAATTGGCTATGGATGCCCTTCAATACCATACCGTACATATCCCTGTCCATTCACCGCTCCAGAGTTCCAGAGCCACAGGAAAGGGGAAAAAAAGGAAGAAAGAAATAAGGAAAACAGAGTAGGTATATTCTATAGTAATAACTCAGGTTGATTTGTACGGCGTATTTACGTATGACTGAGTATGTAGCTACGAGATTGTGTGTGTGGAGTGAGTGAAGTAACTAATATGGAGTAAACTATTTGGGGTTGTCCCAACCCAAATGAAAGGGAGCGAGAGTACAAGTACAATGAAGCATCTTTTCCACTCTAATAACTTCAAGTCTCCTTCCTCAACCTACCCTCCTCCACCTCCACATCCACAATAATAAAAATAAATATCGATTTTAAATTACTACCAAGACAGAGAATTTTACAATTTCGTCCCTCCTCCTTCCATCCTTCTTAAAACTCTGGGGATGAAGGGGGAAGATGCCGTGAAAGGCTTTTCTTTGTTCATATCTTTTTCTTTTATTTTTACTTTTTTTTTTACTTTTCTATATCTTCTTCAGCGCCTATGGTCTATGGTTGGTTGGTGTTGGTGTTCGTGTTCGTGTGCATAAAAATTTAATCCGCCGCCCTGTTCTCAAAGAAGATATATCTCAGTATAGAAATGAACTAGTAAATGCACTTGGACACTTACTTTGACTGACCATGAGATACATAGAGGTGTATAGAACATGGGTTGAGAAATTAGAAAGTAATTATCGGTTAAAATTTTAATGTTCCTCGGAATTTAGTACATTTTCTGGTGGGGAAACTAGAAGGACATTTCAGTATATTTTATACTACATCTCTTCAACATTCAGGCAGTAGAAAAATGAGCGATTATGGACCATAGAGATTAAGATTAATTTGAATAATTTAATCATTTGAATAAGTATATATTAGCACAGCGTAACCAGTCACTCAAGGACCAGGACAGAGAACCAGTTGTGGCATCCTCCTCGTCTTCTATTTACATATTTAGAATAGCTATGAGAACTTGAACAAACAAAATTTCTAAAGCTCCACAAGTCAAAGTCTAACTCATGGGGAGTTTACACAACTTTTATGTAAAAAAAAATGAAGAAAGACTTACGAGAGTCGTGTAGTAGGGGGGAAAATGCCGAAATTTAGATGAGCGTCAAGGAGGAAATATATATAGAATACTGATAAAGGAGATGCGGCGGAGATGCGGAGACAAGAGACGTGAGAAACGTGTGTGGGTGTCCGTGTGATGCTGTGACAGGAGGGAAATGTAGTGCTTAGTCCTACCTACAACCTGTGACAGTCTATAAGCGTAATTTCTTCGTCGCTCTCATCTCTCCTCCAGCATCCCCCCATTCGCTTTCTCGCTTTGTGTAATAGCGTAAAAATGAGTTGAAGACTATGAATGTGAATACGACGATGAAAGCAAGAAGAGATTGCATAGTATTTAAACTCTACGGTCTACGGTGAAAAGGGAGACCAGAAGAACCACGGGCGTTTTTATCAGTAGTTTTGGAGACTATGACTTCATATATATATGGTATAAGGTATGCCAGCGCCCATGTTCCCTTTTTCCTTTCTGATTTCACATATTTCGTTTTCATGTGGTTTCACCTGGCTTTCCTATAGCCAAGCCGCCTTCCCCTTGTTTACGTCTCTGAACATTTAAGAAACAAAAAAAAAAGGAAGAAAGAAAGAATGAAATTCACCACATCTGCAACACGTAATTCTAGGACAAGGACTCGAGAGCACGTGTACAAAAAAATTTCTATCTTTCTTTGGTAGAGAAATGGGAATTCGAATGGAAAGAAAGAAGAAGCGAGAGAGAGTTTACAGAAAAGGAATTATGTGTTTCATCTGCAAATCTACACAGTGTCTCTAGACCCGATGAACAAGAACAAGGCTCCTGCCTCTACGGATATTTCATTTTTACCAATTCCATATATATTCCATTTCTAACTTTCCAAGTTGTTAGTTATTCCTCCTCACAAGATTTACTGTAGAGCTGTAGAAAATGAAAATACAAAAAAGAAAACAAGAATATTCGAATGAGAATAATCACAACTCCACACTTACACACACACACCCAGCCGAGAATCTCTCTCCGCATCTTTATCTGTCCGCTGAGCGGTACTCATGGCATAAGCATCTAGGTACCTATAGGTAAGTTAGGCCACGCTCCATTTGTACATACATACATACATACATAGGTACAAACAATGTAATTTAGAATTGGAGGTACGACTCTGAGACGTAATAATATGCAAGGGAAGGTACATATAGTTTGTGATATATGTATATCTGTAGCAGAAGGAGACGTAAAGGTGAAAAAAAAACTGAGGACGCGACAATAATGCTATGGAGTCACTCCACTTTCGTTGTTCGCAGCAGAAGAAGAGGGAAGAAATGTCGAGAAAAGGAGGAAAAAATAAAGCGTAGGACGAGGAGTTTCATGTGGAGCAGATGTTGAGATGACTCAAGTAATGTAAAAGGTGGGTAATATAATGATGTGATGGGGGGAAGAAGATTGAGCATTTTTCAGGACGCAATGTTTAATATGATAGATGCAGCGTATGTATATATGAATGTGGAATGCGTTCACACTTTTCACAAAGGCTCGAAGGAGAAGACGAAGACGAAGACGAAGACGACGAAAAGATTAGATGATCCTTTATCACACGTCAGCGTCCGGCTCCTATTCACTCAGCCAACTGGAGATTACTTCCTTAGCACTGCATATTATGCTACAGTGAGCCGCCTATAGCTAGACCCTCAACCGTTGGAAATACCCTTACCCGCTTTTGTACCCCCCTCACTCAAGTATGAGTACTACTCCTTCAAGTTGTACACACTATACAAATATGAGTACTACAAAAGGGGAAAGAAAATCTCTATATTTCAAAATTTCATTGAGAGATTGAACACCATTCACGCACCACCACCACCACCACCACCATCTAACACACTATACATCACTCCTCGCACAACTCACAATCAGCGAGATAAGAAAGGAAGATCTGCCAGACTAAGGAAGTGGAAGTGGACAAGGGAAACTATGAAGCTTAAAACAAGCTTCCGCAGATAATGGATCATACCACACGACACGAAGACTAGACCCACCGACCCATCCACCCAACCTACAACAATCCAACGTCATAAAGATAATAGTCCTTTTTATATCCGATCTCCAATGTACTATTAATGTTATCTATGCACGTGTAGGATGTGGATCCTCAATATTTTGAAACGATTCTCCATTTTTCCACACACACCACCACTTAATGTTATAGTGCAACAAAAACAAGACGAAGAACATGAGGGGGAGGAATAGGATGAGTTTCACAAAGATTTTACGATTACATTTTGCTCGTAAAGTAAATTTCAGTGTGCATACATGGCAGATATATATGGACACGGACATTTACGAATGAACAAATGTGAAGTAGGCGCCTATATGTAGGTATGTGGTGTGGTAGTCATCAGACAGGTAATAATGTGAGGGCAAAAAATAACTGGAACCTCATGGAATGGAGAACCGTGAGGACGTGTTTTTTTTCCATTCACATATAGTGTCCTCGAGAAAATTAATTTGTCATCAAGCCGAAGCCGACTCGGAGAAGAATCAAGGGGACATTTTCTATTTCCACTTTTCCAGGTAAATAAATGGGACGCGGGGAAGTTGAGTGAGATTGCTTTTCTACTCCGACATGTGTACGCGTATGTATGCCCCGAACAGATATACTAAATCCAGGTTTACATTATAAGGATAAGACAGATGAGAGCCGTATTTATTTAGTGGCAAAGTTACCTCTGACAGTCCACTGGGTTATCCGTAGTAATAAGAACCTCTTCATTAGAACTGACATCTCAACTTTAAGATAAAAGATTTACTTTTATCACGGAGTCACTCTTCTTCTCCATGCAAAAAAAAATGGTTTCTTACGAATCAAGAGCGAAAAAGATTCTTGTACACATCATCCCAGTCCAAAAAATGACACGGAGGGATAATGCACGTCACATTCCTAGACAAGGCAGTTCTTATCCTTAGTTAGTTTTACTTTTAGTCACTTAAACACAGTCACAGATCGTTCAGCTGAACTATGAACAATCAGCAGCAACTAATTATTAAATTTTCTGCAGAGTCAGATTCTTGTTTTGCAGTTCTTGTATCTTCTCCAATACTTACACATGTGCGATTGTGCTCGTGTTTGTTATTTAATTTGAAAAACCGCAAAGAAAACAATAGCACAATGGCATTGGAACAATCATTCAATCTCAATCAAAAACATTTTTGATAATTATTAGTGATTTTGCTTTTGATGTCCCTTTATGCCTGCCTGACTACGTTCAAACTTTCAGTGAAAAACTATTTGCTTGGTAAAATTCAAGATTTAGGGAGGAGTTGAATAAAATAATTGCTGCCAACTAATTAAATAAGATCTTGCCTACTAATAAATCGTTGTTATTTGAACACTAGTATAGGTAATAGAGGAAAACTGTGAGCACTGACTAAAACTATGAACTGAGCCGTATTACACAATTCTTCCCATTTTCCATATAGAAGAAAACAACCACGAGGAAATATCAATGACATCATCAGGTTGAAGTCTTGACACATGAAAAATCTTCCGCGGCAACGTCCTCAACATTTCGACCAGGGACACATAAAATGTCATGAAATGAAATAACAGGAGAAACTTGGGAGAGAGGAAAGATGAGGCCGTTAGGGAAAACGTTACAATACTGCGTGGATGAGGGACACAAAGTGTAGTTTGTTTGTATGTGTATCAGCTGAGACGATCAATGACCAAATAAAAGCAACTTCCAACTGCAGGATTAAGGCCGGTTGAAGTATCTTCTTGGGACCGCACGTCGTTAAATACACGAGCACAAAGTGAAATATAAACACATTTCCAGACGGAGAATAGAGACAGAGCCCTACACGACCGTACCTATAGAGCGAGGTAGGGGTATCTCTACGCTAATTTTGATAAGTTCCAGACGTTGAAGAGGAAATCCAGGGTGTAAGTAGTAACACCGTGACACTCTCTGTGCCCCACACAAGTTCTGGTTCAACGAAATATAAATAATTGTGTCTAACTCCGTCACAGTCCCTGATAACTTAAAGAGGGAAGATTGTAATAATTGTATGGATTGGAAATGAAACTTGACGCTTACAGAAACATTCATGTGGCATGTAAGCCAAGATAGATGTGGGAGGAAACTTTAATGTGTGGAGAAAAGAAACGCAAGCCAACGAGTTCTACGAACTGATTCAGTTTTATCGAAATTTGACTGCTTACTGTATACCTCTTATAAGCAAATAAACAGTAGTAGTATATAACAGAAGGCATATAGGACGATGGTTAGCTTTATCGCGTATGATAGTACACGTATTAAAAAATTATGGTTGTGTAACTACTACTTACAAAGTATAATTACTTCCATCAGCTATATATATAAGTTTTAAATGTTGAAGTAATGCTTAGATTTAAATCTGAGTGAAATAGAAACATATACGTATTACTAATACACAAATGGAATTATATGCCAACTTTAGCTGACTGTTGTAAATTGCACGTTTACCAACCATATGACTTCAGTTCCAAACGGAGCATGGTACCTTAGTAGCATTTGTCTATCGGACATCCGGAGGGATATACTTAGTTAGTGACAGTGAAGTTTACGGATTGTTATTAATTACATAAATTACTCCGGTATAATAATGCAAAGGACAATTTTACATTAGTATTTGTATTCGCCGTAATTGGCTAAACATTTTTACTTTTATTTATTTCACCCCAATTATCACAACATTAACGAAATTACTTTGAAATTAATAAATAAGTAGCAAAAATTTTGACATAAATATAGTGTTATGAGTAGAGTGGGTAACGACAACACCACCCACCCTACACATGTCAAATGCATCTAACTCACCAAACCAATCACACTAGAACTGAAGAATATAAAGGAAGGGCGGACTACACATTTAAGGTTGCTACACATATATACAGGAAGTGAGGCGATATCGCTTTATTACAAGTAGCACAAAAATAAATAGGATATAAAGTAACAGTATTTTATTTGACTTTAAAGCTTGTTAATCAAACAGAACCTATGATTTGGTTGGTAGTTCTGTCGAGTAACTATTGTGGTTTTAAGTTTGTCAGTTGTTCGCTTTCTATATCAGATTTCCTTATTAAATATATCGTCGGTGGTGAAGAATCATTTTGTCGTAAGTCCAGTGGACTTGTGTTGGACCTACAACAAAATGTTTCTTCACCGACGACATGCAACGTTTCCGTTCAAATGCAAGTAAACCCCAATTACATGAAATGCTGCAAAAATATCTGACTGTGTGAATGTATTTACCACATAAACCTTTGAACTTGTTCGGGCTCGTGAGACCACGTAAAAGGTTCATAGAGGTATTTTCGAATAGTCAACCAGTTTAAAATAATTGCCCAGATCAATTCCATAGCAATTACGGAGATGTGCGATGGCTTCATGTGCAGACGAAGCATAAGATACGGGAGAATAAAGTAACGAAATTCCAGTAATTTCTGTGGGATCAGATTCACAGCAATCACCGTCATTAAAGTAAATATAAGGCAGGAGTGTAGCTTAAGGTTTACTGTCAGAAACACACCAAATCCAACATAGACCGGAACAAGAAGATATTTTAAAATAGGACGAGTCTCATACAAACGTTTCCACACATAGAAAGTATAATGTCGGTTATCAGCAAGTGTGTAAGGATGAACTACAGTATTAAAATGCACTACCACGAGACCAACACAAACCCAAAATATATATGTCTTCTTATTGTTAAATATTGCTTCGAAAATCTCCCTCACACCGTGTGTTATTGATGGGAAACTAATCACTATGGAAAAAATTGAAAAATAAAATAACTGAGGAATGTTAACGATGGCTGTGTGAGCTTCTTTGTCCCCTAGGACGATCCCTTCGTTCACAATAATGAATGATACAAACATTCCAAAGACAATAGCATACATGTACGTTTTCGGAATAGCCTTCTTGATTAAACGAGGCCACATCATTTGCAATTCTTTCAAGTTTAACTGACTATTAAACTGTGGTGCAGTTGACTCAGCATATCGTTTCTTATTTTTGTCTTTCTTTGGTGGCTTCCGCGTCTTAGTTTCATTTGAGGGTTGTAGTATCTTTAAAAATAAATCTTCACCAGTTTCCCATAGGACGTTGCAGCCGTGCCAAATAAGCCAGACTATATTCGTTTGTCGCATTAATATAGCAAATATCCCTAAATAAATAATAAGTATTAAGCTAGCGGCCAAAAATAAATAACAATGAACAAGTAACGAAAAATTGGACTGTATAAAATAAATAATAAACCACGTATTTATTACCTATTAGAGGGGAGACCACATGCTTTTTCTGTAGAAAAGTATAATGCATCAACAGCACGGAAAATGTCGAGGCTGGATCCGTATAGTATAAAAATGAAAAGAAAAACATCAGCGGAGACAATCCAAGAGAAAACGTTGTTAGGATTCGGTTTAGTTCGGAGTCATCCTATAAGAGGCAAATGTAACAATTAAAATTATAAGGTTGTGTTAGGAATACAAAATATAACAAGGAAATACCAATTTTAACTACCTTTAACCTCAGGCAGTTTATTTTGTATATAAGAACCAAATTCAGCCATGTAAACACAAGGCTAACGAAACGAAGGTTGAACATTGAACAACCATAATCATCCCCAAAAAGTTTTTGCAGCGGTCCCAAAACTCCCGTCGAGACAAGATAAAGTCCAGGTAACGTGGTGATTTTTGGATCCCACTGAAAAATTGTAAAATGTGAAATGATTAAGAATTCTACAAATAACTGATTTTACTACTGCTGTAATTGTAACACAAAACCACCGAGCCTAGGCTCAACCAGCTGTTGCCCCCCTCCCTCCCCTCTTCAACAAATCACAAATGACAAATCCAAAATCAAATGTATGTTAAATTAAAGAACCAGAAAAATATACTACCGTTGACCAATTTCCAGCACAATAAGCTTGAACTTGGGGTATATGAAAAACTTCATCCATATACGGGGTTACGACGATCTCATTGACGTGACAATGTAACCAAGTTGATGAAATAATGATAGCCGCCAATAGAAGATAAAATGCGACCATTGTGGTGGTTGTAATTTATTAGGCTTCGGGAAAGCAGACAGGTTTGAACAATTATCCGAGAAAAATATTACAATACAAATTCTAAAAACACTGCAAAAATGAATTTTGTTCTGTACACTGATATATAATTCAATGATTTAAGCCAATTAAATATTTATGACAGTGAACCGCAAATTCAGATCTACACTACACGTAACTTAAAGCGACCCAGTCTATCCCGCATTCTAATTTCAAACTCTACGATCAAGTGACAGCATATAGGCCACAGGAAATCAATCACGTGTTTCTTTTATTTAGAGCGGCAATATATTTGAAAAAACAAATAATCCGACATCCGGCGATCCGGCCGAATATTAGGAAACCAAGAAATATTAAGTAACAAATTAATTCAACGAAGTCAACAACAGCAAAGATGTGGAATAATTGTTCGCTTGCAGCTTTTTAATCTGTATTCTGAAACTAGCAAATAAATTAAATAATTTTAAACGTCTTACATGCTGACACAGCTTTATAGATTTAGAAATTCTTTGTACTTAAGTAATATGTTTTCAACGTCTAGGCAAAAGTTTTTTAGTGCAATAAAACCATGCATCTCAAATGAAATAAGTTGTGTGACGGCTCGTTCATTTTCGCAATACAATTCTACACCGGTAACAAAACAAGCACTCTTGGCGTCAACAATAACAAACGTTAGGAATCCATATTTTATAAAATCACGCGAAAATAATAATGTTTTTGAAAGCAGGATATGTAAAGTTCACTATGGGTAAGTACAAAAGTATCTATGTGTATGCTTTACATGTGTAAAACTGACTCACTGTGATTAAATAATATTCACACTACTTCAAAAAGCTATGAATTTGTGCTAAAACAACTAAACCACGAGGATATGAATATTTCTGAAATATTATGTTTGTGTTGTGTGTGTGTGTTTAACACAATTGACAGTCACTGACTGTGTTGTACAACTGTAATGAACAGATAAATATATATTTGTTCATTGTTTGTTGTTACATCTATATATAATTTTAATAGACAAATTAGTTATAATAATAACTAATTTATAATATTAAATTAGACATCTCATCTCTGTCTACATAATGTGTAAGTTGCAAAATCTTGTAGTATATATGTATCAAGTCTGTTCTAAGGAAGTTATATTTTAGGGAAGTAAATATTTTATTTCGTTTACAAAATGTTTGAGCCAATGCCCCAAAAATACTTCCGGTTTAGAAGCTTTGAGGTGATGCATGGCGAAGTAGTTGACGTGAAAAAGTATGGTATGCTAGTCTGTTTCATAGGATTATGAAACCATTTACTGGAGTAGACAAGCACATATAATATAAGTGTTTTAAAGAGTAAGATTGTACTCATTGTCATTTATTTAAATTGAAATTTAAGGTTTAGTTTGAGCATTACTGATTTTAATTCTTGATGTCTTAAAACTTTCAGTACTGACAACGAGATCCAGGAATCCGTCTATTTTAGACCATGTGAATTGCAAATTGCAGTACTGAAGCCTACAGAAACTCGTTCT
Source organism: Dicyrtomina saundersi (assembly GCA_034695245.1). NCBI lineage: Eukaryota > Metazoa > Arthropoda > Collembola > Symphypleona > Dicyrtomidae > Dicyrtomina > Dicyrtomina saundersi. The sequence goes on from JAQFZE010003846.1 coordinate 11,763, forward strand.
TATATGCAAGCATTATAGGCTGGAATGCTTTACCTGATATCATTTGTATTCTAGTGCACCTAAGTATTGATTCATGTTATGATAGAAAGCATAAACTTGTATTATCACAAAATTCTGGTACGTACACAGCCACAGCTTCCGGTGGGCTATCCTCGTTGGAGGACAGTGTCAAGTTTATTTTAATAAAGTTGTCTTTCTCTCTCTCTCTCTCTCT
>JAQFZE010003847.1:0-11975 GCA_034695245.1 Dicyrtomina saundersi
AAGGAGAATTACATTTGGAGACGACGGCATGGATTGGGAGGGCAAAAAAAAATAAATGTTTACTGATTTGTTCACGACTTGCTATACTATACGCTAAAAGTTGGATGCTTTTTAGTGTGACACAAACACACGTAGTTACTTCCACACAAGTTCTAACATATTTCACTTAACCTATTGATCTGCATGGTTATAAGGTTACATAGCTCTGGCATGCTCCACATTCCACTTGGCAAGATGAGTTCATCTTAGGTAGGTACTATATAGTGCCCAGCTCAACGCACGTTCGGACCACAATCTCTCTGGATATGTAATTATGTAGCCAAGTTTATAATTACGTAATAAAGTAGATGCTACAATTTTTAGGGGCTCTACTAGGATTGCGAAACGACAACTTAACGTTTCATTCTGTGGTAATTGGAATTTTATTATGTGACAGTCTACATGTTTACAAATCTTAGGGATGCACACAGTAGAAACAAAAACAAGCGAGTGACGTCAAACGTTATATATTGTCAGACACGTTGTAAAACGGCTATAATATCTGGAGCGGACATGAATAGGTGTATGAAAATAATTAATTTTCAAATCTGAATACCTCCCCGGATGCTTACTACATGGTGCTTTATTAATTTATATGTAGAATGTAGAACTTGAGAGTGTGACCGGGGAAATAGAAGGCTTTATTTGAAATTCCGAATAAATGTAAAACGAAATACACATCAATAAAATGAAAGATGCATTTTTGCTGCTTCTTCATGAAATAACAATAACGCACGTGGAGCAATTTACTCTGTTTTCCTCCATTTTCGACTTCGACTTCGACTCACGACCACACACGAAATCTGAATATTGAATATGCACATATCATTCCTTCCTGAGCCAAACAGTTTGTCGATGAGTCACATGCAGTTTACTCAAGCATTAAAATAAACAACAACAAAACCACTATACGTGTATGCCATTAAAATACTCTGCGACTGCGAGTTACATAGTTTATTACTCCACTACGACTACGACGAATACTTGGGAAGGTTGTTGGGTCAATCATGTAAACAAAATAATCGAGACCGTACATTTATACATACTTCATCAAATTATTATTCTTTGAACCATTCGTCGTCTGTAGATACAACTGGTGCATGGTGCCGTCTTGACGACAAAAAAAGTACGGACCTATACGCACTCACCTCCGTAGGCCATAAATTACATTGGGGTTGAATTTGAATAACTGCTTGATTAATTTATATTCTTAATAGCAATAACTATATATTTGTACTAATAATCATAAAACAGGACAGAAGTTGTAGCAAAGGGCCAAAATTAATTTAATACAACTAGGTGGTACCTATACATAGGTAAATCTAACAGTATTTATTATATACTATACAAATAAGGCCACTGCCTGTTAAAAGTTTTTATTTTCCTGGGCTTTCTCTAGTCAATTTCTTTACCTGTCTTCCTGACGACGCTATTCTTCATCTTTTGGTAACATCTGCACCTTTGTGCGTCAAGTGGTTTGGAAACTGTCGCCATAAATTAATGTGCTGCTACTATTTTCTTTCTGTATTTAACCACTATACCTAGATATATTATTGGAATAATTTCCTAACAAGAATCGAACACGTACTTAATTAAAAAGGAATGATAGAATTTGGTAAATTATTATCCCATTATCTTTCTTACGAATTTCTCTTTATAAACTTTTTTTTAAAATTATTATAGTTTCCCAAATAAAAAAGTGTAAGCCGTATTCAGAATTATACACTGACCCAGCTTTATTAATTAGCAGTGGTGTGTGGTATCGGTATCTTGAAATTCCACGTTCAAAATAAGTACCGTAAAACTCATCCTAACAACTCCCGGGGGAGTTAGATCAAACTTTGACACAGACCCGGGAGTTAGAAGATACCCGGGAGTTACTAGAAGCTTTACGGTACCAAGGTTATTGTTTTGATTGAAAACTTTTATAAATTTTGGTTTGAAAAATATCAGGAAGAGATATTCTGATTGAATTGGCTTAAATCAAATACGTTAAGGCTTTACAACTGTCACAACTTCTAGTCTCACATGAATTTATTACACACTTAGTTTTTATCTCGTACAACGAGCTGGATTCTATTGATATTCGATGAGACGTGACGAGAAAAAATATAGAAAAATCAATGAATTCGGGCTTATCATGAAGCATCACTGATAGCTCTTGCTGACTACTTAAGTGAGTAAAACAACCCCTGAATGCGAAATGTAGCAATGTGACCGAAAGTAGCGAGCGAAAATATTCTGGTATTACAAACACCATTGAACCATTTTTCGACGAATCCAACGTATGTAGGTGTTTCTACACACACACACACACCTGTACTTATACACTACATCGTTTATTTTACTGAGCACCAAATCCAATTTCAATTGGACCAAGGAGTCAAGAAAAAATGTGTTTTGAATTGCGTGCCAAAATAGTATACACATTTGAGTTGGTATATGTATATGGCCTAACCTATATAAAGTTGTAGTTGTAGTTGAGGAACAGGAACTATGGGGACATTAAGACAAAATATTTTTGAATTTTCCTCATCACTTACTTTAATCCGCATTCAATCCAGCACCAGAATGTAGATTATTCTTTTTGATTGTCCACAAAAATGCTTTTGTCCTTGCCTACTACAATGCAATGCCATGCCATTTATATCATGAATAATAACTGCATAAATGCACTTCTATTCCTTCTAATAATGGTCCTACACACCTATGGATATCTCTTATATAGGGAAATGAATGAATAGTCAAAGTAGGTAAAAAAGTTTGTCAAACAAATCCTATAAAGAATGAATGAAAAGTTTCTGCAAGGAGTAAAGCGCAGACTAATCTAATAACTAAAGAACGAGCGAACGAACAAACCAACCACCACCACTTTACTTTCATACGACTACGACTACGAGAATGCCTCTGAAATCGTTTAATGACGTGATCTGCAGAATTGATCCCTGGTTATCTACTATCACTTTTTACTTGTTTCAGATGAAATAGTGGATAGGTTATTATGTACGACATTGTACGACAAAGTTTTTTTTATCGAGCTTACAATGGAATGGGAGTGTTCAACACCAGACCACTCCACTCCACAACACAACACAGTTGTACAATTGTAAAATTTAGCAAGAAAATTATTAGAGCGTTTTTTTATTTTACTTATTTCAATTCAGCCTTATTCAGCTTAAAAATGAGCCGAATTATATTCTTAGAAAGCACAAAAGAAGTATACTATATATACGCATATGAAAAGAAGGAAATCCGAAAATAAAGATAAAACTGAAAGGCCATGTATGTGTGGCTATACAAGGCCTGTGGGACTATGTGATTATACCATACCCTCAGCTTTTCGTTGGGATTTTCTTTATATCCATTATTATCACTCTCCCCATGAAAATGAAAGAGCTTTTATTTACTTCTCTATATACATGAATAATAATAGCAATAATAGTCATAATAATAATAATCGTTTTAAAACATCTGTAAGTTTAAATGTACACGCTGTCGCTATAGGTTTAAATATAAATATATTTTCCGCATGTCTTCAAGCTTCACTTATACATCTACTGCGGTGCTGGTACTGTATCATCACCACCATCTGCCTATTGATTCGACGGATTTATGTTTGCTCTCTACAATAATAGCCAAATAGAAAGGTTTAGGCAGGTAGGTACCTAGGTACTTTAAGAATGAAATTCACAAAAGGGTGACCTAGAAAAATGACGCTCATTAGCTTATACTCTTTTTGTACACAGAGTAAGAGTAAATCTGTTGTTTCTCTTGTCTTGTACAGAGAACTAGGGTACTACAAAAGTATAGCCACTTGTACTCCTGACAACACTGACGACGACGACAACCGACAACACCTGTATACAGTACATAGGTATGTATGGACAATGTGCTGGCTAAGTTATGAATCAACTGTCATTCATAACCGTACGCCGCATTTTAGAAACTATTTTCTATGCACGGGCTTCCAAGTATTTATTCATTATCATGATGATAGTGTAATGTGTGTATGGGGCAGTTGGGGCACACCGTTACGATGTTCTCTACCTCGATTTTGTACTCTATTCTAGTTACAATTTTTAAAATTCCAAGACCGGTACATTATATTCGAATAACATACGACATGCATTAATGAAACGCTCCGCTGTACAGAACACTGTCAACCTGTACCCTGTCCTGGGCATACGTACAGAATTTTTGGTGCACACTACTCTCAACTCCCAGCCACGAAAGACCAGCATTGATGAGACTTATAGTTAGAAACCCAGATTTAAAAATTTTTTGAAGCTACTAATAAAAAATAATAACAAGGTTTTTTTATTCGTTTCACTCACTTTGCAGTTTAGAGAAAGTAATTTAAATGCGAGTGCCGTCAAGGAGTAGAGGTAGGTACGTAAGAGGTCCCAAGTCCCAATCCTCCTGCAAATGATAACAAACGTGACACTATAATCACGCACACCGTATAGAAATTGCATACCTATGTATAATTAGACGGAAGATATGTGGTTGCATTGTGAATGTAACAGTACACAAGAGAGAGATGCTCCTTGAAGATTGCGGAGATATATACTCATCATCGGCGGGGTACGCAGACCAGCATCAGAGAGTCAGTGAGGCAGGAATGTCTTCATAGTATCTTTCCTGTGTTGTGTATTATTGCAATCCTAATTTGATTCCAATTCTACAGACAGTCAATTCTTAAGGCTAAAACTCCTGACGGTGCGCGGTGTAACGTTAACGTTATGTAGTTGAATGTGTAAACATGGTAACAGCATGTGAATTTGATTCCACAGAGTAGGTAGTAGTACGGACACATCTGTTTGAATCTTGTCTATGATTATGGTTGAGACGTTGAGAGTTGAGAGTCCAAGACGAGTGGAAAGAACTAATGCTGACAAAAGTATGTGTACGGATACGACGATATGGTCATGATCATGCATTTGGTAGGAAAGGGAAGTACAAGACGTCAGACCGGAGTGTACCTATGTAGTCTCCTATACAAATTCACAAGTATTGTCAAAGAAGAATCTACAATTCCTATAAAAGTTCAATCAAGAATGATTTTGCATATGCGATAGAAGGGGATTCATTTGAACAAGGAGTTGAAGCGCTCGGCAGGACTTGTACATTTATGAGGTTTTGACTGTGTATAGTTTCTTCATCTGAAGACAAAAGTGAGACAACATTCTATAGCATGGCTTAAGGGTAGATTGCAACACTAAGTAATGTTATTTTCTCCTTGATTTTGTCGTCAGTCGTTAGTTTGTTGTTAATCCTCGCATTATTTACAGTTTTATTTGCAAACAGTGCTCAGGGGTTTAGGACTCGGCATTCGGCATCCGCAATCACTATTTTTTTTACAATACACACGCATTATAATATTATAGGGATTGTCAACAACATCTTCAAAAAGTCCTCTTCTATCACCCGACATCAACATAAGTTAAACCTGTGTATTTTCAGCTCCTTTCTTTCATTCCCTCAAGTTTGAGACTATACACAACGATCCTTCCAAGTACACAAAAATTTGCATCTACTACAATTTATTTTTGGAAATACCAAAAGAATAATAATATTATAATAATAGTAGCTTTGCTTCCCTACAATACATAAATTCAAATTTTGACTTTATTCCTTGATTGGATCCACTCAAATTCCAAGTAGACCTCCATTTAGTGAATAAGAATAAAACGAAGGCCCATTCCCACGTTTTACACGTTTGCTAGAATTCAGATCGACTTTATTAAAGTTCGGCTTCTTCTTTGAGCTTGTCTCATAGTTTGACAATCAGTCTCTAACCGAATCCTCTGTTCTGTATCATGTATTCCATTTGTGTGTAGTGAATTTTGAATTCCCAGTTTCCCTAAAGTCAGTCACCTGTAATAAAAAAAAAGAATCTTTTAGATCTTGCTGAGCTGTGTTTTCACATAAAGTTTGGTCTAATTCACAATTGAATATTATTTTTTTTCGACTATTTTTAGGAGTTTGACACAGTCGTATGTATTCAAGACAAGATTCCTCCTTGAAACTCATAATAATGTAGTGAAGTTTCTTCCATCTCACCTTCACCGTATTCCAGAATGCTCCGTAATGTGTGCCACAATCAAATAATTGAAACCGGCTAGTGCTATAGAGTATCGTGTATTACAATGCTTTCGAAGCACATCAACCACTGTATGTGTCGACTACATCTTCCACCAAGATATTTACACAGTCTTTGCAAACTAGAATGATCTTTTAGTTTGGAAAAGATCCTTTTGAAGAAATTATCAATTCATAAGGAAGTCTACTGAAAAAGGACGACGGGGAGAGCAACAAAACTGAGCTAGTTCCAATCACTTATATATCCTACATAAAGTTTTCTTCACGACTGAATTTGACTTCGAGACTCTGAATCATCAAGTCAAGATACTGTAGAATGAAGAGACACTTGAAAACTATAACTGGTGCTGAATAAATCTACCTGACCGTAAATTTACTCGTAAATGAAATAAACAAATATTTTTTATACCAAAAAAGAACACAGAAAAAAACGACACTCAAAATAACTACTACACTTTAATTCCACTTCATATATAATTTATTAAAACAAATATATTATTCGCTGGGCGGATCGCGTGAATATATACTAATAGTAAGTTGGACAATACTTGGAACTGTTTGAGGGCTCTCAACGTTACCAGTTTCTTCCTTCCCCAAGAATGCCAGAATAATTTATTCCAATAATAACGAATACCATTTTCAGAGACACATCACCATACTATTTTTTTTGTTAAATATTATGATTTTTTAATAATAGAACACTTGAGTTATTATCTCTGTAACTGGAAATAAGTCGCCGTCAATCACTATTGTACATAAATTGAATAGATTCGCTGAATTGAATCGCTTTCAATTATATTGATTACTATATTCCATTGCGCTATAGCCGTTTTAAAACGTATACTAAGAAATAATAATATATGCAGTATTCGTTGTTAAAATATTTCATTGTAACAAGTTTTAATTAGGTAAAGAGTTTAGTGGACCAAACTTGTGTGCCCGGATAAAGTTGTTTCACTAAATTACTCAGCTGATAACTTCGTCGTTTCAATTAATTACAATTTACCAATTGTCAATTATTAGTTTTGTGCATACCAAACACACAACGTAAAGTAAAGTAGAAGCGAACCTATAAACACAAACACAAAACTACAAAAGCAAACACGTGAATTCATGTTTGCCAAGAACTTCCTTTACCCAACGAATTAATGAGAAACCGCACTAGAACAACAAAGCTCAGCTTCATCTGTACATGGGACAACGTACGGCTACACTGTACTGTGAAGGAATCCTTTTACCTTTAATTACAGTATAATAATTATTGTATACAGAATAATACAGCAGAGCTGAATAAATTAATAAAATATATAATAATAATTACTAAACCGTCTTCACACAATGAGTGCCGGCTACTCTAAAGAAACAAAGGATGGCGCTGGGGTTAAGCCAGGATGTAATGGTTCTACAGCAGTGAATGGGAAGATGGTAAATCGACCGGAAGGAGCTGGAATTGGAGTGCCTACTAATAAACTAGGGCCTGACAGATTACATGATGTGATAATCTCAACTAATACTAAAAATAATAAAGGAGGGGCAAATGGAGAGGTTAATACCAAAATATTTTCTCCTGGCGAAGTCCATGGTATGACTTTAATATGTATCTAATAATTTACTACTTGCTACATAGAACTTAAAAGAGCTAAGAAACTTTTACCAACATAGTTAACTAATATTTATATTCAATATTCCATGTTTCCAAACTCAGGTGGTCAAGAGGCGAAAGGTGGCAGACTCAATCTATTCCTTAAGTTTATAGCCATTGTGACTCTTCTATACTTTTTTGTGTGTTCCCTGGATATTCTGAGCAATTCTTTCCGTCTTATTGCAGGGAGAGCAGCAGGTAATGTAAAAGTGTTTCATCTTTCACAACCTATGATATTATGCTATGTATATACATATTTCTAATTACATTTAAATAATAAAGTACTAACGTAAGTAAATCCCATGTTCATTTCAGGGGAAGTCTTTCAGCAAGAAAAGTTGCTGAATAACCCAATTGTCGGAGTTATGATAGGGATTTTAGTCACGGTAGCAGTTCAGAGTTCTTCAACTTCAACGTCAATTGTTGTCTCTATGGTATCCTCCGGATGTAAGCCTCAATTATACATTTGACTTTGGCATAATATTCAATCTAAATTTAACTTTGACCTTTATTACGGTAATATATAGCACTATAGCACTCTATGGAATGCACAGTTTTTTAAAATCAAACGAAGGGCATTCTGCGCCTAACTATAGTTATGTATGTGTAATAAGTAGGCATTCCGATAGCATGCATAGGAAACACATAAACTTTATTACTTCAAACCAAATTTGTTCTTTCAGTGTTTACGGTGAAAACTGCAATTCCAATTGTTATGGGAGCAAACATCGGGACTTCCGTGACAAATACGATTGTCGCCCTGACACACATGTCAAGTCGGGAAGAATTTGAGAGGGCATTTGCAGGTTCTGTTCTGCACGATATGTTTAACTTGCTGGCAGTTGGAACTCTTCTCATCGTTGAGCAGTTTACTTGTAAGCAAGAAGATTTCCATTTCTTTTTTTGATATGAATGGCGTTTTATATGGCGGGCTGGTGGTCCGAGAATGCATCCTTATTGATTACTACTATTTCTTATTACCTTCCCTCTCAAATTTTCCTCTATTTTCTTTCAGTGTGATTTTAATAAAATATAAAATTTGGTTTAATGTTTAGAAGAAGAGCTTTAGAGCAGTATTAAAATAACAGTTTGATAAATTTTATAACTAATATATCTTTACGGTATATAACAAAAACGTTTGATCCGTATTACTGAGTCCGTTGGGTTATTATGTTCATTGGAGGACAGTGTCAAGTTTATTTTGTTGAATGGATTTTTTTTCTTTCTTCCCTGAAGATAAACTTACGTACATCATAGATATGCTTCAAGTACGAACTAGATAAATGTAGATGCAGTTCAATGTTTCCTCTAGTTCTAGTATTTACAATTGATGTAGCTAAACAGTTAATGGATTTAATCTGATGCGCATAAAAGTGCGACTGAAAATTACAGCGTGTGCTTGTATACATATATATTAACCATTAACATGTTTATGGTCTATGTACAGTATATTTATGAACTACATAAATTTCTTTAAACATTAATGTTTTCATTTAATAGTTTCCAAGCATTATAAATTAAAAAAAAATATTATTACTATATTGATCTTGTTACAGCATACTTGGAAGTTACAACAACAGCCATCATGAATAGTATGGATTTGACAGCAACAAAAGGGGCCGATGTCCAAGTCTTATCTCGTATTACTAAGCCACTCACGTCTTTGATTGTTCAGGTGCGTGCTCTCTATTATGATAAATCATGAAAGTATACTTAATACTATTTTTATGTTCATCGTGTAATCAATCGTCTTTGTTATTGTTTTTAATTCTACAATGTCCGATTTATTTATCATTTGTGAGAGGAATAACTTCTTAATAGATTATACAAAGGGAGTATAAACTTCCTTTCAAAAGTTTTTAGTTCAAAATTCTGCCAGATGGACACGGTTTTCATTTGTCACATCGCAAAGTAGTTGTAGTTACATTCGCGTGCATATAACGACTGTATAGTTTTAAACTTAGCAATATTATAAATTAGTAAATGAAAGCTAGACTGACTGGATTAAGATCAGCACATAAATGTATTAAATACAATGACGGAGATAAAGGGATTTTGACGAGACAAAGATTTAAATAGTGCTATGTATTCTTTTTATTTACTGACCCTGTCTCGTATATACTATGTTTCGCTGAGCATTAAATGATTAAATTTAATTTGAATTGCTCAATGCCTAAATTATTTTGTGCCCAACGGTCATAAATGTGGAGGGAGATGTGTGTGCTAAATAGCAATTCCTGATTATGCAATCAGTTTTATTTCAATGTAAACAAAGTAGGGACGAGCGTGTAAAACAGAAAATAAACATTGTATTAGGGACACCTGCATCTCCTTTAGTATAGGAATTACACTCAAATGGATGTGATAGTGTAAACGTAGACAGTCGTTAACTGCTGTGTTTTGAAAAAAAAACCTATCGAGTTTCAATTAATACTTGAACGCTTTATTTTATAGCTTGATAAAAATGTGATTATTGGCTGGTCCCTGGGTGAGTCCAAGTATGAAAATGCGTCGCTTCTCAAGAAGTTGTGCAATAAGCCTCACTCAGTCGATGTAGACATGAACTCGACGGAAATAGAAGAAGTTGGCGAGAGATGTTCGTAAATAAAAAAAATGAAACTCATAATTAACTCTGAAAATTGAGCTGATTTTGATCATCTCAGATTTCAAATTTTATAGCAGTATAGAACAAGTTGGCATTAAATTATATATTTTACTCTCATTTCTTGTCATAGGCTATTTCCTGTTCAACGCCTTCAATATCAGCGACCTGACTGCGGGTGTGATACTTTTAGTAGCATCCTTGTCGCTATTATGTGGATGCCTAGTTTGCCTAGTTAAAGTACTCTCTACTTTGCTGAAAGGTGACTTGATACATTTTTATACATACAAAGTTCCTACTTATTTATATCGATGATTACATTTATTTTTAAAAAGTAATAAAATATATAATACATTATGAATGTGCGCATAATAGTAAAACTGTGTTCTCTAATTACATTTTTATAGGGAAGCTGGCTGTGGCTGTCCAAAAAGGAGTGAATGCAAATATCCCGTATTGCCCCTTCATGACGGGCTACTTAGCCCTTGGAATCGGAGCTCTGATGACGGTCCTGGTGCAATCAAGCTCCGTTTTTACATCAGCCATGACACCTCTCATAGCCCTGGGAATGATATCACTGGAGAGAGCGTACCCCTTAACATTAGGTTCCAATTTGGGAACAACCACCACCGCCATGCTTGCTGCCTTAGCTGCAGAAGGACCCAATTTACGTTGGTCCATTCAACTTGCCATGTGCCATTTTCTTTTTAACATGACTGGGATCCTAATATTTTATCCCATTCCTTTCATGAGATTCCCAATCAGAATGGCGGCAGCCCTTGGGCGCGTGACGGCCAAGTACCGCTGGTTTGCCATTTTCTATCTCGTCTTTATGTTTGTGATCCTTCCACTCCTTGTATTCTGTTTGTCTCTCATCGGAGCCATTGCATTTTACTGTGTGTCCTCCATCGTGGGCGTGATTTTCTGCGTAACGACAGTAGTGAGTCTTCTCCAAGAGTATGCACCTGAACGTCTCCCTCCGGCCTACCGGACATGGAATTTTTTACCACTTTATCTGCACAGTTTAGAGCCTTATGATAAATTTGTGCAAAAAGCTCTTGATTTGGCGCGACAGACTTGTTGCACTATTTGCTGTGCGTCTGCCAGTCAAGACAGCAATGAAATAATTAAAATGAAGCCGAGTCATTCCAGTTCAGGAGGATTGGACAACTTGGGATTTGTCCGAGGCGACCAAATCGACGAGTTGAAGAAAGCAATCACAATCGCTCAGAATAATACGACAGCTATCAGTCTAGATGAGGACATGGAGCAAACTCAGTTGTAAAAAAAAGCGTTTATCGTCCTAGACGTACTGTCAACTCCACGGAAACATTATTGAGGACTTGAGGAGTCAAAAGTCTAGCCACCGCCACTCGCAATATTTTAACGCATCATTTTTTCTCTCTTCATTCCAGTCGTTCAAACTAAGCTTGCAGAAAAGCAATATAATCCCTATATATGTATATAGAGCTGCTACTTAATAAGAAATTACTATAAATAAGCAAATAATACTTACGTACATATTTTATACATACATCATTATTTTCAAATTTCACATACGGCAGACGACATGTTGCTTTTAGACAAGTC
>JAQFZE010003848.1:0-11975 GCA_034695245.1 Dicyrtomina saundersi
TCTCACAAACTCTTATCACTTTATTCCAACACACATCAACACATACCCGGTAGCCACGAGTACACCACGAGGAAGCTCCACCAATTACGATAATATTTCTGTCCTCTGACCTCGGAGTTCTGTATCCTGACCATCCACTTACCAGTACTTACCACTATCTTGTCATAATGAATCCTGTTTCTGATTCTGAATCCTGTAATTTCATCAAATTTCCTTTTTTCTTTCCTGAAATTGTTTGCACAGCACAGAATACGAGCATCTGCCACATTTATCCTTGTCCGCGGGAATGTGAAAATGAATCTTCAACATCTTCCGATTTCCGTTTCCGTATTGATCGATTTTGTTTCTCATCTACATGAGAGAACTTGGTAATTCCTTTCCGTTTTATACTCTTCCTATCCCAATGGAACGTACGTTGCCAGTGTGCCCATACCACTTCCTTTATAGGAATATATGTACACGTTCCCTCATCTACAAAATTCACAGGCTACAAGAATGATGAGCGATGCTTCACGCTTTGACGCTTCCTTATGACGGTTCAGAATTCACGCAGCCTGTCAAACTCCAGTTGCAATTCTGTTCACCGCAACTCGTGGATCCTTTTCTACTCTCCTTATATGTATTTATGTAATTTGCGTATCAGCGTATCATTTTGTAATCTAAAGTATTTTTAATCTGTATACAACAAAAACCTAAAGACTGCATTAAAATCACAAAACAAAATCAAATTTAAATCTCGACAATCTATACTAAACACAAATAAATACTTCAAATTCCTACAAACCTTTCACTTTGTCACATGCCATTTGGTTAAACTAGTTGTTGGATTGATTAATTCTAGAAGGATTTCAACGTTACTTCATTGCTTGCTCACCCAGTTAAAGATAGTGTGTATCTTATGTTTTATTAACATTTTGGAGACTTTTCAAAAATGTTATTCAAGTAAAGGTGGTGAACTGCAATAGAACTCTGATAAGCGAGTACACAAAAAACTTACATGTAAACAATAAGGGATAAAAATGAAACATGTTCAATTTAATCTAGATTTATTAAGAGTTCTGTAAAAAAAAACATTAAATGAGATAGTAGCGTGAAATGTAATAATCACGGGTTTCACGAGAAGTACGAAATGTTCAACTTACCATTTTTAAAAAATTTTGAACGGTGATTACGTAATAAGTAAATTAGAATTATTTGTTTTTCATTTCGCAGCTTAGTCAACATTCCGCTTCATGTCCCGAATTTTTAAGTCTAAAGTTGCAGTGAAGATCCCATGCTAAAGTGGAAACCAAAGAACATAATTGAAGTTTTGCCATCAACTACAGACTACCGGAGCTTTTGCAGAAAACTGTTACGTTGGAAATCGTAAAAACCATAACAATATACACTAAACGTAACAATAATTACATTAACATCAAATATTAACAAATTAGTTACAACTTGAAATGTAGGTGACACAAAATACTTATTTTCACCAAGATTAGGTTTCCTGGAAAAAAAATAATTTACGAACATTTTTGAAATAGCTAAGTCATGATATTAGCCGGAGGTTTAGAATTATCATTACAAATTACAATCTGATTATAAAATGCGTTTTTCACGAATTAACTTATAAAGGAACCTCGCCAAATGATACCCCTAGATTTTAAAATCACCCATTCTAAAAAATCAGGCCTCTTTTAAATAGTACAGTCCCAAAGCAACTCAAGTACATTTATTGGGTTGTATGGTCACAGTGGCCGGCAAAATTTAAAACAAAATTCAAATTTTATTATTTCGTCGCACTGTATGACTTCTACAGAGCTGGTTACTTGTTCTATTTTGATGATTGTTGTTTTTCCTGATCCAAAGGTAGGTTGTGTTCTAAAAAGAAATTTCAGCATTTTAAAAAATTCGAAATTTTTCATTTCTATGACAAATCGATGTTTTAAAATTGGGCTTCAAATGTATAGTTTTCTTAGATTCAAAAAAGAAATTGAAAACAAAAATTTTTAAATCTAAAAAAAATAGTGATTTAACTAGCTTTTTAAATTATGTTACTGCTTTTAAAAATGTTAGAAATTAGTAATTATTTTATGCAATATTTACACATTTTAACGTACAACACATCTACTTTAAAAATGTATACAAAAATTGAGTTGATATGTTTTGTATTTCTAATGCGTGTGGGGGTGGTGGAGAAACCACCAAAAAATATACTTAAAACAGTAATTTCTTCCATTGCGTTCTGCAAGTTTGGTGTTGGTGGCAAAGTAGCCAATTACTGAGAGTAATTGCTTTATAGGCTTATTGGCTGTTATGTGTATCATTTTGTAATAAAACTTGATTGCGAATCGGCGGAGAATATGGTGTATGGTTAGGAGTTTACTTTCTCCAACCACGCACACTATACCTAAGTGTTTTGTTATTCACTGTAATAAAAGTAAGGAAATAGCGTCGAGCTGTGAGCTTTTTAAGTCAATGAGTACTTCATGTGATTGGGAACAGTTATACATAAGGATAATGGTTGAGTCCAAGAAGGGAAAATTCTGTCCTGTAGTGAGTTCACATCAGAATGACGTAACAATTGATTAATCGGAGTCTTCAATGAATTCAGTGTTATTTTCTATGATTCATAAATCAAGACCATTTGTTTAGGCGGCCGTAGGAGACGGACAGAAGGTGGGAAGAATAATCCAAATTAGAAGCAATAAGCTGTAAAATAATAATTACAGTAAACGAAATTTTATTCCTGCTTTTTGAAATTCTTGTAAGAAGCAGTTTTAAGTTTTTAATATTTTATTAATATTTTATATAGATTTCAGAATAGATTTTATAGTAGCATATTTTTGAATGGCTTAAACAGTATTTGAGTATCTTATAAAAAGAGAAAAAAATACCTTAATATTGAAAGAGCTAGCTATTAATTTTTCCATTTTTCAAATGGGCCAAAGTGAGGCGAATTCAAAATGACTCGCAAAGGGTTAAAACATCCTGGTCTATAATAGACCACTTTTCAGGTGTTACATAATGTAATACAAATTGTGCACGCTTAAAGTGGCTAGAAGGAGTAAAAGGAATATTTAATCTTACGTATTTCGAAATACATGACTATTTTATTGAATTATACATGTAGTATTACTTTGTTTAGTTGAATTGTAAAAACAAAATTAATAAGTGAAATAAAACAAATCGTTCTATTTATTTCTGCATTAAAAGCAACTAACTTCTTCAAATATTTACTTCACATGTTCACACAGATTTGATTTACATGGCAAACTTTCTTTGTATATCCTATAAACTATAACGTGATTTGTTATTGTACATAGCCCATTTTGATGTAGCTACCTTTGCATTTTCAGTAATTTGGATAGACTGAACGCCAGAGGTACGTGCCGGCAACTTACCTATTAAGGTAATTTGGGAAATGGGTTTTTAATGCATAAGCAATAAATTAATTGCAAATCGTGAATCAATAATCAAAAGTATTCAAATACAAATTAAGCTAGAAGTAAAATGAACTATATGTGAAAAATAATAACAAGGGACATTTTCTAAAAGTAAAATCCAAAATGAAGCAAACGCTATCAGAACATGTACAACGTATTAGTGATTACAACGTATTTAAACATATCGGTGCAAATTGCGTTCTGGTTCCAAAATCTAAAATTGAAATTTTTAAAATTTGTCGAAATAAAAAAGCTGAAAAGTTATATGGGAAATTAAATAGGAATTTTACCTTACCCAATGTAAGGTAAAACACCTTGGTAAAACACTTGCAACTTTTTAAGTTTTAAAATTTTTTTTCGGAAACTAGAAGAATTGCTTTATTTGAATACGAACAAGCCCAAAATTAGCAAGGGGTCCTCCGTAAATAGTGTCATTTAAGTTTTTTTTATTTTTTAGATCCTATGACGCTGTCATCAGCTTAAAAATTGCGTAAATGGCTGTCTTTAACATGGGATGCCATCATTATTCAAACAGACTAAGTCACTCTGTCCGGGAGGTCATTTCTAAACGATCCCTCATTTATTCAATTTTAAAAGTATATTATCAAAATAAATAATAAAATCCACTGTTTGCACTGCACAGAAGACGGGTATCTGTCATATTTATCCTTGTCGGTGGGAATAGAGGACGCGGGAATGAATCTTTCTCATGTTTTGTCTTCTGTACATGGCTGCCCAAAAGTTTGAAACTCGTGCTCCACTCCACTCAATATCAAAAAATATTCCTTTAATATTAGCAACTCCAATCGGAGCTCAAAAAATTTTAGTTTTGTTTAGGAACTCGCGCTTCAATTAAAATCTGAACTAGTAAAATTTGGAGCTCTAACTCGAACTCATACTTGAACTCGTTTTTAGACATTCTTGAGTAGAGTAGAGGGCGGTTATATTAAAAAATTTAAATTTTAGGTTTTATACGTTTAAACTCAAACTACCAACTAATTTGACCAAAAAATAGGTAGTAATTTATGGAACTTTAATGTTGCTAATTATTACCAGGCTCTAATTTTTCATTAGATATATAGCTGCAACTATTTTCAGTATTTGTACCGAACCCCTAAAGGATGCATGAATTTTTTTAATTTTTGATATTATGCGGATCTCCAATTGTACTATTGTACACGGTGATTAGAAGCTCGAGATTGAAAAGTGCACTGGGCGTACTATCCGAGAAAATACAGTAGGTATGTAATTTAGCTGTAGGAGTTCTTTTATGTGTATGCTAGGCTATGTAAATGAATCGCACTACTAGTTTTGAGTCCCATCTTGGATCTCAAATTAGCACTCAAACCTTACTAGTATGAGAGTGGAGCTCCGCTGTGAGTTCCATGTTCTGGCACTCCACTCCGCTCACTTTGGAACTCATACATTTTTGGAATTCGAACTCGAACTCGTAAATCAGGGGTACCTTGAAACTCGCGCTCCACTCCACTCTTGAGTGGAGTGGAGTGCAGCTTTAAGTTCTGAGTTTCGCCCTCCAGCCCTCCACTCAATGAGTTCGGACACCTATGCTTCCGTATTGATCGATGGACTTTGTTTGGCATCAACAGCTTTGCACAGGCTGTTGTTGCTATGTTACAGGGATACTATTGATGCATTCTTCTTCGGTTCAGAATTCACGCAGCCTGACAAACTCCAGTTGCCCAGTTGCATTTCTGTTCTCCTCACTTTGTTGATTATATTCTACTCTCTTTGAATAAATCTATTTTGCGTATCGTTTTCGTAATTTCAATTCTATTTAATCCATTTAAAACGTAAAGAATATGTTGAAATCACGAAATAAAATTAAGTTTAATTCACTACCATATATGCCAAATACATACAAACAAATATTTCACATACATACAAACTTGTTATCTGCAATTTGATTTAAGTAGATACTGGATTCCAATATTCTAAAATAATTTCAACGGTACTTCCTCACTTGTCAGTTAAATATATTTTATATTTTATTATATTGTCAACACTGTCATTTAAGTGAACTTCAATAAAGCTCAGGTGAGTAAATTAAGAACTAGTGAGTATAGTAAAAAATGGGGCATATATATCCAACTTAAGCTAGATTAATCATAATCTATATAAAAAATTACTACAAGAAATAAAAACTTAAAATGTATAAATCACAGGTTTCTCTAATAGTGCGAAATGTTTAACTTACATTTTTTTTAGTTTTAAACAGTAATTTTACGCAATTGAACAAGTAAATTCTAAATTCTTGACATTAGAATTCTAAAATGTATATAGAAGGTAATGAGTGATTTTCAAAAGTTAATACATGTTTTCTATTTTTGCTTCTTTTCACAGCCTGTAGTTAACATTCCGTTAATGTCAAGAATTCTGCTTGAAGTGAAGTACGTTAACTAAACGCGGGTAAGTAGCTAAATTAAAAACTAACATGTCGAGAGTGAAGTATCAAAATGACCTATTTCCAAAATGAATAGCCTAGCTAAACTTCCTAGCTAAAAATAAATAAAGATAATTTTGAATCTTTAAAGACAATAATATACAGTATTCGTTCGAATATTGAATTTTTCAGTAAATTTGCACGACCAGAATTCTATAAAAATATTGTAAGTAATAATGAGTAATTTTAAAAAGTAAAATTTTTCTTTTTGATTTATTTTCACAGTTTAGTTCAAATTTCTCTTCATGTCCCGAATTTGCAAGGCCAAAGTTGTAAGGAAGCTCCCATGCTAAAGTGGAAACCAAAGCACATAATTAAAGCTTTGCCATCAACTACAAACGCCCTGAGCTTCTGCAGCAACTGTTACGTTGGACATCGTAAAAACCATAATAATATACACTAAATAAAACAATATAGTAAAACAATAATTATATATCACAATCACAAATTAGGTACAACTTGAAATGCAGGTTACACAGATTATTACATAACAGTATTTTAACTAAGATTAAATTTTCTCTGAAAGAAAATGGTTTTGTAATATTTCTTAAAAAGATAAATAATGATATAATGATATCACTCATTCCAAAAACTTAGCCTACTTTTAAATAGTTCAGACCCAAAGTAACTCGGCTGCATTTTAAATTGTGTGGTCACAGTCACAGTGGCCCGCTACAAGTTTTTAATTTCTTTTTTTTAAATCTAAGAAATATATATATTTAAGGCCCAATTTTAAAACATCATTTTTTCAAACAAATAATTTTTTTTGAATTTTCAAAAATCCTGTATTTGTTTTAAAAGCAGCTTGAGGATCTAAGAAAAAACAAATTTTACCATAATCAGAAAATCAGATGAGAAACTGTAAAAGTACTAGGGCGGATAAATATTTAAATTTAAACTTTTAACTTTGACAGGTCAAATCTGTGACCCAAAAATGATAAATACGACATGGCGAGTTAATGTTGGTCTGTACAATTTAAATGCATCATGATTTTTTGGAATGCGTGATTTTGAAATCTGGGTGTACCACGTGGCTAGGTTTCCTTGTTAGACATCTCTTCGTACATTGCTGACAAAATTACTTTCAGAGCAGACTTGCACAGTTTTGTAGTTAATAATGAGAGCAACCGTCACTGTGCACTGAGCACATTAATTATTTTTAGTAATCATTACGTGGTCAGCTTAAATGAACCTAGATGAAATTAAATATAATAAACATATAGGTAAATAATTTACTCAACCATACACAAATAATGACTAAATATGAGCGGATTAAATTTTCTTACCGCTTTTAAAAATATACCAAGGATTAGACACTAATCATTAGCACAAATTAGTAATTCATGCAATAACTACAAATACAGCAAATACTACTTTCAAAACGTAAATAAAATTGAGTTGGGACGATTTTTATTGCTAATAGCTTGTAGGGGACCACATCCGCTAAAAAGAGATTTCACATTAGTGTTATATTTCTCTTATATGTCTTGAACTTAGACTTGTAAGAGGTGCATAAGCATTAGCGAGATGAAATATGGAATAGCCATTACTGGATTGATTAAAATGTATGTACTTTCTACATTTAGATGCCTTTGTGGTTACAATGACGTTTATCTAGTGAACCACTTGCGCCATTCTATTTTATTGTTGAAGCTGCAGCTGTATGTTTCACTTTTGACTCAAAAATGTTTGCTTTTTCTGTATTTTTAGGTTTCTTTATAATATATTATATTTTCACAATGTATTTGGTTTTCTCCCTCGTTTTTTTAAAGGGCGGACTTTAAATTTCTCTGAGCTCTGTGCGCTTCTACACACTCGTGAGGGTTTACTTTAGCGTTTGAATAAAGTGATACTTTCCAATTAAAGACGCGTTTCCTCCCTTAAGTGATATTGGGGTGTGCCCATTCGTTATTTCTACTAGAAAAGCAACGTGTTTAATAAATAAACATGGTGAGTTAAGTCATGTTTTAAATCCATGAATTGTTTTCTGTCGTCTGCATTAAACTCCTTTGAACTTTTAAGAATTTCTTGCAGTGTATTCCCTAAACTAGTTTCCGGTGTTTCAAAATACTGCCTCAGAAAAGGTTGCAAGTAGCAACCCACCTTTCCTCGAAAATTCTACCTAATGGAATTTCTTTCACGTTGGCTTCTTTCATGTTCTTTCGTAGTCACAGTTGGTCAGTCATGGAATAACATGTATCTTATAAAAATTTAATTAGACTGAGGTTGTCAAATTGACTTCATTAAAGTATATAAGTATCTTATTAAAAAAACAAAAATGTCTGAAAAGGGCATGTAAAACAAGTATAGTAGCGTGGATCATATTTTAGAGTGGGCTTTTGGATTTGTCAACGGGATTTTTAAAGATAAAAATTGCTAATAATGAAAAAATGGATTTTATATTTAAATTTGCTTTTAATTTTCCAACTGTGTCTGCCGGCTAAATTTCTCAACCGATTTTGATAAAATGTTCAGTTATTTTAAAAGTTCACAATATGTTTCAAAAATTATTTTCTGAGATTCTAATAAAAATTGAGTTTTTTCGAACATACGATTTTGTATAAAACATGATATATTTTTTTGGCAACAAACAATTTTTGAAATGAATAAAACGGCATTTTTAAATGTTTTAATATTATAAAAAATGGAGAACTCAAAAATTTCGTGAAAAATTAAAAAAGAAACAGGGTTACAAAGAATCTATTTCTTTTACCATTTCTTAAAATTTGCGAGGCAATTTATGATTTTATTTAATTTAATATTTTCTTTATTTTTACCCGATTTTAAAAAAGCTTAAAATAATCATATCTGTATAATATTCCAAAACTACATTCTGGGCATTTCTTAAATTATTTTTTTTTTCAAAAATATGTGTCCTAATTATAAGGATCATTAAAAATACCGCATTTTTTAAAATACTGAAATTGATGAATTTTTAAAATTTATTTTGAGCACTATTGTAACGGTCAGTAATTTTAAAGTTTATTATAATCGGTTCGAAAATTATTGATTTAAATAAATCATTAAGCTCTGCAACGTTTAACATTAGGCGCTTTAACATTTACCATTAGCCCCTGCAACATTTAACATTAGACCATGCAACATTTAACATTAGGGCCTGCAACTTTTAACATTAGACCATGCAACATTTAACATTAGGCCCTGCAACATTTAACACTAGGCCCTGCAACATTAAAAAAAACAGGCTTCACAAAAGGTAGGAGTAAGCAATGTTATGATTTATATTATTTGTATAATTAAAAAGTAAGTTTTAAAACTTTAGCGTACCAAAATGTGCGTTTAATGACTGAAGGGAACTGTCCTCAATGTAATGACATGTATGGCTAAATTGACCGCTAAAATAAACGTATGGCGATGTCACCCCAGCCAAATTAGCCTGATTGGGAACTTTGCGCATTGGGGTCATTAAGCTCCATGGATTAAAGGGATTATCAACATTGCTGATTAAGTCTAGAGTAAGATTTATGTTCGGGACATTGAAAGTGGAACTCTTGCGAATTGCATCAATTAACTCATCAACATTAGTGAGTTATGAGTCCTCAGTTATTTGTTTTTTGAAATTAACTTTTTCAGACAAGTGCGTAGCTAGTTTGTCTATATTTGTCAACGTAAAATTAACTTCAATAGGCTTATTCATAACAAATTTCATGTTGAGGGGGTCCTTGTACTTAATCATTTGATGCAACACACGAAACTTCCCCCCTCTCTTCTCATCTTTACTATTATGTTCTCCTATTTCATTTTGTCCTTTGTTGTACTCCCATACTGCTTTAATATCATCTTTATCGTTAAAAAACTTGCGTTTAGAAGCCAACAATCCATTTGGTACTTATTTGTCGTAGTACTCATTGATATCGATCTTATAAACCTGTAATTGTATTAAAATATAACAATTAATGTTAAAAATGTTGTATTTGCTGAGGTCAATTAATAAACAAATGAAACCATACACAAATAAACAACAATACAAATGTGATGTAAGCTACATGTTATGTTTGTTAACCAGAACGTCTAATAAAATTTACCTAGTCATTGCTACTCATCATCTCATCGAACGACTTGTGAATTAGTGGTGTATCGAATGTAATTTTAAATCCCATTCCTTTTGCCTCATTCTGTTGCATTTGATGCATTAAACTCCAAAAAGCAAATAGGGCTTTCTTGAAATCTGCGAATTTAGCATCTGCGAAATGTCTTACAGGACAGTTCAAATCAGACACCTTCTAAGAATTCCCACTGATTTTTCTAAAAGCCCACAATAGATATAAACATACATTACATTCATTTTGTTATATTTTTTAAATACTACGTTACGTATTTTTGCTACCTACTACTGTATTAGACTAATTAAAATCAATACAATTAAATTAAGTATCTGGGGGCACCCATGCAATTCTTGTATTTGTCAGGCAACACTACTTAATGGGGTTTACCCTCGCAAGGTTTTTTGATTTTTTGAAGTACGTAACATTCACTATTTTATTTACTGAAAAACTTCTAGAATTATTTATTTTTGATCAAATACCCTAACTAACCTAATGCTACATATCAAATTACTGATAGACTGCAAACGTTATATTGATATACAATGTTATTACTAAAAATTGTATGGAAAAGTATACAATTAAATAATTACTTACCAGCCAAATGACAATTCATGTAAAGGACAATGTATGAAGAACAGAATACTAATAATTAACCCGAATTAACTTATTAATCCGACAGATACGTTTAACTGTCAAAATTTTAAACTGACTTTAAATAAAAATTAGCCACAACAATAATCATGTGTATTTGTTTGATATATTTAGAAATTAGAATTTGAAATTTGGCGGTTTGGAATGGGATGTGATTTCTGGATTCAGGTGAAAGAAGCATAATATTATTTTTAGTGCATAAAGTGTACACTAGTAGTAAAAATATGAATACGTGCAAAATAAACTCTAATGTTTCATGCAGTCAGTCGCTGCGAAAAAAATCAATAATTTGGAAAAAGTTTACTTTTCTTGGTACCCTTGATCCCCCTCCAAAAAAGCCTTTAACTCGGAAAACTTTACCTTACTATGAGAATGAGTCAATAGTGAATATCTACTACTACTGCTATAAAAACTACGAGTGTACCCACTCAATAAATTAAGGTTAAAAGATTTAAAGCAAATGGATTGGTTTAGCTGAACGATCGCAATCATTGCTATGAAGGTGAATAAACCGATTTATTTTCAACTCTATGTGGCTATCACCATATTAAATATTTTAACGACCAGTTCACGCAACCAAAAAATTTTAAATTTCTAATAGCCATTTTTAAAATTTTTAGTAGTAGAACAGTTCTTATTTGTGATTTAAATTATTTTTTGGTGACAATTAAACTCTGTTACTTCAGTATCCCTGTAATATAGTTGAAGTAGTTTGTAAAGCAGCAAAGCAACCAGAAGCGTAGATGCAGTGTGTCCTCCCGGGTAACATATTTTTAGATTTTATATTCCATCTTTCGGCAGTCTGACATATTGCTGAGTTATTTTGCTCAAATTTGTTTAATTTATTTTAAATCCAGTATTTTAAATCCAGTATTTTTAATTTGGCCTAGGGCTATTTATGTAAATCTTTGACCGATAAGTTGTTTATGTATTACTTATTGACTCTGGTACTATATAGCTTACAATATTATTTATTGTCATTGCTTGTATCATGGCGGATAAGTGTAATATGTGTAGAAAGAGGCTAGGTAGGAATCAGTCAGTTGTAGTATGTAGTAGTTGCAATAAGAAGTTGCATGTTGTATGTACTTCACTTACTCTTGAGGGCATTCATGGTGACATTATTTTAGACTAGGAATGTTCAGAGTGTAGTAGAGATGGAATTGAAGTTGTTTGTAGTGGTTGCAGTACTGCCATTGTAGTTGACTAGTTTAGTAATTTCGGGGATTTGAATTATTGTATGCAGTGCTTATTTCCATCGTCTGATTACCTTATTACTTCTAATGTTTCAGTGGTAGGTAGTGTACTTGAGCGTAGTACTTTAAGTAGTAATGAGTCTGTTCTGTCAAGTTCCAAGGGGTTCAAGGT
>JAQFZE010003849.1:0-11975 GCA_034695245.1 Dicyrtomina saundersi
TAAAAACGGCAGAAAAATTAGTATATTACATTTAAGCATATTTTAAATAATTGAATACATTAAAACAAACATTAGCAGATACTTTTAAGATGACTCAAAAAATACGTCCATCTATTGTAAAATCGAATGCAAATACGTCTAGGAACCTACAAATATAGAAAGTAGGCAACATGTTAAATTCTGAAGCCAGTTTATAAGATTATACTCAAAATATACCATGTTACTGATGTTAATGGTATTACTTAATTGTATAAGTTTATTCTATAATATAATATCTACTTGAGTTTAAGCACCGTGATTTCTATTGTTTTAGGTTGCTTATATAAAACATATTTAAAACTTCACAACCAAGTTGTGGCTGACTATCTTGACATTTTGCCTATCCACTCTTAAAATGGAAAGATACATTTTTATTAAACTTATTGCCATGCAGCTAATTATTAGTGTAGCTATTAATTATAAAGCTGTTGTATAGGCTAAGGCCAAATCGACTTAATGAATAAATAATAAATTAATATTATTATTATTAATATTTTAAAACATCTGTGAGTGTAACTTTACTTTACCATATTGTGAATTATGAAATGTGAATATTTCGATGACATCATTTATGAACGACCCCTTACTGCGGCTATGTTGTAATGAAATAAGTTAAATAAGAGGGACCAACCTTATGTGTTTACTATTCCACAGTTGCAATTTCCTTACAGATCACAATCTTTATGTAAACCAAAATTGTCCTAATAGGGGTTAAAACGCTTTTATACAAATTATTATTTTCACACCTATTAAAGCCCAAAAATGCAACAAAATCGTCGGTGAAGAAGCAAATCTGTATCGTTTCCATAATTTCCAAAAGAATAATATGAAAATCTGGAAAGACAGGGCAGGGCAGGGTCGTCACAATTATGTAGTATAAAAACTGGTGGTTTTCAAAATTGCCCAATTAAAGAAACTACAAAATGCTCAATTTACATGTTTTACAAAAAGTGCACAATTTTCTGTTTATTTTTTTTTAAATCAGATTTTTTTTTGTAAGGTAACTAAGTAGATGATAGAATTTTTTGTGTTTAGCTGAAAATAAGTATCGTCTATTATGAGTACACGGCTTTACTGACCGCATTAAATTAATTTCTGTATTATTTTTGGTCTATAATTATAGTGAATCGCATGCATATCGCAGCACCAATTAATTGTTGTATAACTGTATTAATTAATTTTATCTCACTATCTCACCTAAAAATGTTAATTTATTGTGCACAAAATACATAAAAGCCGCTGCTATATTCCCCTATAATAATTTCAGTATATGAAAACATGTATATGTTTGTCACAATTTTAAATTCCCATTGCACAATATTTGCACAAACTGAATTGCATTACTAAAGAATTTTGGTAGGCATAATGTTTATGCACTTTACAACTGGCAATTAATCTATAGCAGTCTATTACATACTTGTACTAGCAAAGCTATTTAAATTTTTAATATAACTAACTGCCTACAAATGAATTCACAGTAAATCGAATTTATATGCTCAGGTTTGATAAATAATAGCAAAGCATATTACGTAATTACTTAATAAAATAAACAGAATTTAATTACTATAGGAAGTCTTTTGTAACTACCTAAAAAAGTATTTACATATTTTCGACCTTTTGAGCTTACGCTTCTCACTGCGTTTCAGATAATTGTTGAGATGACTGTTGATTTGCTAGTTGCAAGTGGCTAGTATAGTAGTCATAATAATTGGGTAATATGAATAGTGCAACCTGTATTGTTACTAGTATTAGGACTAATAATGGCACCAATTGTAAATACGTTAAGAAAACTAGAAATATATAGAAAGTACAGTACACGTTAATTATTGCAGCTAGTTTATAACATTATATTAAAAGATAATGCTATATTCTTCTGTTTCTAGATATATTACTAATTTTGTAAGTATTTAATATGCCTACTTGAGTTTAAGCGCTGTAATTTGTATTGCTGTAGTTTACGTTGACAATATTTGAAACTTTAAAACCTAATTGTAGCTGACCTTCTTGACATATTGCCTGTCAACTTATGAAATGAAATTTCGTATTTTTAATAAACTTATTATCATGCAAGGTAACAACTAGTGTAACATATATTAATATGCAAGACGTTGTTTATAGACGATTCCTAGCCATCAATAACCCATATGGGTGTATGCATGACATAAAGCTAAAATATGTATGTGTTGGAAAAAAATTAAAGTTGGAAATGGGGACGCTTTAAACTACGATATTTAAAAGACGTCGTTAATGGACGATCCGTCACCATCTATTTACGTGGTACGATAACGCGTAAATGTGATCACCCCTTAAATGTAATCAGTGGCCGCCGTTCAAATATTACCGCCTTTAAAAATCTGTCCGACTAATAATCCAACAGCTTATTGTCTCAGCTAGCATCACTAGAGATTTCAGCTTTTTTCCTCAAAAACTCTGGCTATGTAAAATTATGAAAGTTTTGAGCACTTTTTTGAATTTGTCACATTTAAGACCCTACTTTACCATCGACTTTAAATGTATTGATCACATTAAGAGCACTTTGGCCGTTGTAAGATTTTCCGCAGTTATTTCGTACAATGACCTGTATCTCTTGCAACTTTAAACTTCCGACTCTGAGTATTTTTGTGTACATAAAGGATTAAAGGAAAAGTATAGTGATAACTTTTTCTTCATTGTGCGTCGGCTAGGTAAAATGTTATAGATTTTCAAAGTTGAAAAAAAATGAACCCGATCACCTTTACGCGTTATCGTGCTAAGTTAAGTATGTCCGTGACCTGTAGTAATGAATTGGAATATGTTAAATTTTGAGTTAGTGGGATGCTCGGAAAGCTGAGCTGGTGCTCGAAGCCTGGGGGTCAGACGTGAGCATAAAGAAATTCCAGTTCCACACTGCAGTTCTAACCCCAAAACCACTAAACCGGGCTGCCATGTGAACATACAAAGAAAAAAGTACCTATCATCGCATTTTGTAATATGTAACTTTAATTGTTAAAAGTTGTGTCAGAATCTGCTTTTACGCGGCTTTTTGAGACGCGGACCTTGTTTAATCGAGTGTATTTTCTTCCTTTAATATTGTATAGCGCATTGTTTTAAGATTTACTTGCTAATTTATTGCAATGACTGCACATATTCATAGTATAGTAGTTATAGTTTGTATGAAGTATAACTCGCGATCAGACGCGCTTGAATAACATTACGACGCCATAAAAACTGCCACAGCCATCCAATTGCTTTCAATTTATTACATGGATCAATGATCTACACTTGCCACTTATAATTTATGTTTATTGGTATTCTCAATATAATCATTCGCGGTCATTTAACTTTCAAGAATTACATATTTTTAATGTTCATTTTTAAAGTGAATTGAAATTCGAATAATGCGTAGATTACTTTATAGTACCAACTAATATAAACATAAACATTGCCTGAAAAATAGGAAGTTGTACACGAGCTTTACTAAATGACTATATTGAACATACACGCAAAACTTGCGAACAAATTGTGCTTGTAACGTGTTGTTTTAACATGTTCTTTATTCTAACAAAATATTGCGTGGGCTGACGCCAATTCGACTTAGTGAATAAATTGTTATTATTACTAAGGTTGTTATTACAGTAATCCAATGACCTCGGTGGCAGTTTCCGAGAACGTAGACTAGGGTTTCATTTTAACTAAATGGAATTTCAGACGTTCAGCAAAACTAGGTAGAAATATAATCATCCTTAGGAATGTTTTAAATAATTTAGTATAAAATGTATTTAATAAATCGATTTAGCCTTAGCCCATACAACATTGATTACTTTTATTAACATATATGTTATGTGCAGAAACAATAGTTCTATGGTTTAATAAAAAGATGTGTGTTATCACTGTAGTTTGTATGTTCTTAGCGTATTGAGTACGCAATAAGGAAACGAAGGTTTAATTAGCAGTGTGCATTTCTGTGGTAAAATGTCGTGTTTGTAAGTTATGCAATTGGAAAGTCGGATTCAATAGTAACTACACAGAGTTTACACGGCAGACACTCATAATATTATATAGACAGTTTAGTAATTAGATGAAATAATTCTGTCATATTATTTTAATGATACATACAATTATATATAATGGTAATATAAGTAATAGTGATGTGGTTGTAATAAAAGTGATGGAAGGCAACTACATATAAGATGATTTTTCATCTTCCTTTTCAATAGTTAAAGTAGTGGTTCTAAAACATTAGGTCCATGTCCTTGTCCCAAAAGTTGTGTAGTTTCCTGAATCCACCTGCGTCATATTAACAATCAACGATCGCAGGAGCTATGGTTTTCCTCTTTGATTTTCTACTTGTAAGCATAGCTGAGCGCACTCAGCGCCTAGGAATTTAGTCATTAGTGGATTGTAGTGGGGGTAGTTAAACTTGTGAAAAATATTACGCAATATGCTAAACTAAAGGTACACACTTAGAAAAGATCTTACCACCAATCTTGTACGACAGAGCTAACATGTTTAGATTTTAGATGTGAACTTTATCAGGTTTAACATTAGAAAAAAACATTTGAGAGTAGGAAAAACAGGTAGTCACATGTAACAACGCTGTATGTTACCAAACCCAACCGCAATTCTGTTGAAATCTACAGTAAACCAGTTAAAGCATTTCCGTTACTTTAGACGTATGCTAAATTTAAATGTGTTGTGTCAGTCCAATGGTTAAGGCTGGAAGGTACCTATGACCAAGATTGAGGGTTCAAATCCACCTTGTGGTGTTATTTTATAACAAATAAAATCTTTTAACATGATAAGGTGTTGGGCAATTTAACATTGATTTTGGTAAGAATAATAGAACTGGAGTATTAGTAAATCTCTAACTAAAATTCCTGTTGACCACTGTTAACAGCTTAAGCTGTTGATGTTGGAGTAACAGAAGAATCAGTCAAAAATTAACAGTAACGTAGTAAACTCGCTTATATTTCTCTAAGCGTGTATCATTAGGTATACTGCATAAATATTCTATTTACTAGCCACTTGCAACCAGCAAATCCACAGTCATCTCAACAATAGTCTGAAACGCAGTGAGCAGCATCTCTTTGTCAATGTAGTAAAAAGAGCCGACGGTGACTTTGAGTGGTCTTACAGTTCTGAGCATTTTCTTTCCATACTTCGTCTTGAGTTTCTTTTCCCAGGACGAGATCAAATCTGACGAGAATTCATATACTCGGCCGTAGATTTTGAATGCAACAACTTGATAAAGCAAAAGGTCTTGTACACAGCTGAATAATACGAATACTATAATTCCTTCCATTCGAATGCATATAAAGATGCAATAAGTTGTTAAAATTATAATCAACCATTTTGATACTGCTACGAGCACCCGACAGTAAATGAACTGTCCTTGTTCATGAAGAAGTTGAAGCTCTTGATACTTGCGAACAAATGCTTCTATCCCTGAATCAACGCCATTTCCTATTCCAGTATGCATTGTGGCATCACTTTCAACTTGGTTGCTATTTTCAGAAATAAAATATCAAGGATGTTACTGTATTATATTAAGATACAGTCATAATAACATGGTACATAGTACATTACCTATATGAAATTATGGAACACAGAGCATTTATTTATTAAATAAAAACAATAACTTGACACACAATTAAAAGTAGAGAGACTAGGTTAAAGATTTTGATTTAAATAAAATAGTTGTCACTTACGTTAAATGTTGAAGACAATCAATTAAATCGAAAACATATGGCATGCCAGTAAAACCCCAAAAATATAAGTTACAGAGAAAACCAGCTATAACGTAGTTAAAGGAAATTATGTTGAATGCAATTTTTAAACATATTTTAATGTTGAGTTTATCTTGAAAAATATTAAAATTTGGATCTAAAACAAATGCAAAAATTGGAAGTTGTGGGCTGACAAAGGTCATGCAGGCAGTGCAGGCATGAAACACAAATGATGAGTAAAACAGTAGGGCAATAAATCGACCAGGCAAGTCATTTAGTGCAAAAAATCTTTGTTTTGATTTTAAATTTAATTTTTTGCTTTTTTTATATCTTGAAGTTGATTCTTGATTTTCTTTAGTTTCAAAGTATTTTACATAAGCTTCAACAAACATCGGAAGTTCATGTAAACTCATGAAGACTGGAGCGGCCACCCCAAAACAGAGAATAAAGCCAACCGTGTAGACTATTAAAATTTGTTTTGTGAAGGATGGGTACAAATTCTGAGTTTCACGGCTTTCGTCAAAGATGGCTTTTACTGAGCGGATAATCAATTGAAGCATTACAAGAAAAGAAGCCACCAGATAGAGCTTGCAGCCAAAGAGTCTCCATTTTGACTTTGTCACCACTGGTTTTCCAAGCTTTGCACTCCATGTGTATGGAAGGCAGACAAGAAAACTTCCCCAGATAAAACCTTTTGGAATAAACAGCTTTGCAATGGGTCCCACCATGGTAAGTTCTTTTTGTCACGTAAAAACACGAACAGCAGAAAACTTAGGACGAATGTTGAACTGTTGGCTGTTAAAAACGAACTGAGAACAGGTAAAAAACAGTCTAAGAATAAATTATTATTCAGGCCACTTTAAATAACTGTCAACACTACAGAAAAACAAAAAAACAAAGTCCAATATCATAAAAAAAAACGACCCATAAAACCAAAGTCGTTGGGCTTCTGTCGGGGAGCGGATGCAATGGTCTGGTGGCTAAAAATCAGTCGTGTACGGGGGTTTCCCATCAGTTCCTTGTATAGGCAACAAAACAGTTGGCAGAAAGTGGCATGTTATTTGCACGTATAATAACATATAAACCATCGGTACTACACCCAGGTGAAAGTAGCTCATTCGACATGACTCCAGTTGTGGCGACAGCTACTCACAAGAAAACAATAAACTTTAACATTTTAAATTGTACTGGACACGATTAGAATATTTTAGAATATTGGCCCAACGCAACGCTTGCGGTTTAAAGGGAAGCTCCTATACCTAATATAGCTCAATCTTAGGTATGTTCCACCTCTTTCAATTTTCTGTAAACAAACGCGTAATTAAAATCTTGTTTGTGATTTGGTCATTGTTTACTGAGACTTCTTCCAGCACGAGGCATATACACACATTTATTGTATAAAATAGATACAAAAGACTGTCTAAAGTAATTAAGTTCTACTCACACACATTTATCATACAAATAGATTGGGCAAACATTAATAAAACTCGAGAATAAAATTGAATTTGTATTGACATTTTTTGTATGCGGTTTGTGATATTACAATCAAAATTACTTTAGGTAGTTACGAAAAAATTCTAACAGTAAATTGATAGATTGATTGATTTATTCAAGTGTAAAGTAATAACATTTCTGTTGTTTTCGTTACCGACACCCTAAGTTCTAGTATATTAAATTAAAAAAGTCGAGTATTAAATAAAATACATAT
Organism: Dicyrtomina saundersi; assembly: GCA_034695245.1. Classification (NCBI taxonomy): domain Eukaryota; kingdom Metazoa; phylum Arthropoda; class Collembola; order Symphypleona; family Dicyrtomidae; genus Dicyrtomina; species Dicyrtomina saundersi. The sequence goes on from JAQFZE010003849.1 coordinate 7,453, forward strand.
CATATAAAGTTAATTTCGATTCTTTAAGATAGTAAATATTGTCTCACGGAGTTATCATAATTATTAAAATGTTGTATGGCGTGTATGTCTTGTGGAAAGGCATTCCGCTTTTTAATAAAAGACTGCATGCATGACTTGGACTAAACTGACTGACTTGAAATAAATTCTGTATTTATATTTATTATTATACATAAATAGAATTTTGCAAATATTAAAAAGGCTTGAGACTACAAATTCAATTACCAATCAATGTTTCTGTAGGCAGTTTGTGATATTTGAACAGTATGATTGGGTTTGAGTGTGTGGTGAGGAACGAACGTATGAGAAATAAGTAAGAAATAAATACTCACCAATTTGAATGGCCAAATGTAAATATTGAATATTGAATGTTTGCGCGGCTCTATGTCTCAATATTACTTACCCTATGCTATCTAAATGAGTAGCAATAGAATTAAGATTGAATCCTATATTAAAAAAAAAATAGCATGGCGTAAGTAATAATAAGCCATAGAGCCGCGCCAACATTCAATATTCAATATTTACATTTGGCCATTCAAATTGGTGAGTATGTTTTCCTTACTTATTTCTCATATGTTCGTTTCTCACCACACACTCAAACCCAATCATACTGTTCAATTATATATTCCTCTGAGTGTCCAACAATTTGGCTTCTAAATTAATGCCAGTAATTGTTTAATGCTACCCTATGGGAAGCAGGGTGGCGGAGTTGGGCTTACGGTCTGGCGTTTACGGAGAAAAGGGGTTCGACTCCCCTCAACCTTTCTTTACTTTTACTGGTTTTTGAAAAAATATAAGATTTAATCTTATTTCTATTGCTACTCATTTAGATAGCATGGCGTTTGTAATAATGAGCCATAGAGCCGCGCCAAGATTCAATATTCAATATTTACATTTGGCCGTTCAAATTGGTGAGTATGTATTCCTTACTTATTTTTCAGTTTGTGATATTTAACATATAGATAAAATACCTAGTTAAGTTTACTTTACTTAGTTAAAGCTTATACGTGAATTCAATTATTTTAACAAGTTTTGTGTAAATATAAAATATGTATGGTTTATAGCTGCCTTAACAGTAACGTTAGGTAGTTTAAATTCGCCTGCAAATCCTAGCAGTCAATTTACAGCCGGTAAATTAAGAAAAGGTAGCCGTGAAAGAGTTAGTTGTGGCGATTTCAATGCAGACTTATAAATTTTAATTAAAAAATGCTTCGGTCAAAAATGCGTTCGGGCGATTTTCAGTTTTTGAAAAATACATTTTGAAAACAAATTTCCCGCCAAATCTTAAAACTGAAATTTCGACCTGTCCGTAAATGAGAGTGCTCGTAAACAATATAACAGGATTTTGCGGCTGCTTCCATAGGCTTGGCAAGGAAAGGAACATACGTCATTGACGGGGCAACGATAACTGAAACGACATTATTTTTTCGCTTCTGAGTCTCGCAGTCGTCGTTTTGACTGCTTCTTAGAGTCAGGGTACAATAGTTCCTACCTATCTACATAATTTAGCAACCTTTGGCAATTCTTAACCGAATTAGACATGCGATCTGTCATTTTGAAGCTCTTTTAAAATAAAAAATATAAAATTCTTTGAAAATCTAAAACTATTGAATTTACTATTTCTTTTAATCATAATTAACTTTAAATGTCTAATTTTAAATTAAAGCTTTCATAATTCGCGCTCCAATCACAATACATATTGTTCTTCTCCTCATTCTCGTCATTTTGATACATCACTTATTTATATTTAAAGAGAGTAACCGGTCAAAATTTGACATTTTAGGTTTGGCGGGAAATTCAAATTTTCAATATCCCCTTATTTCTACATGTCTACATAATTTATTTCATTTTTGCATTTCTCAATGACATTTGACATGCAATATATGATTTTGAAGCTCTTAAAAACAAAAAATATATTTAAATTGCAATTTATTACATTTAATTCTTTTAATTATAATTAACTTTTAAATAGCAATTTTTTAATATTGATTTTAGCATTACAGAGTAATAACCCAAATTACTGTTAAGGCTACCTATTGTTTAGAGGTTACCTTGTTTCAACTCACACGCTCCTAAAAGTTCCTTTAAGGGTCGTGCATCAATAGTGCTCAAGAGTGTTTTAAAATTTTCTACGTAATAGAACAATAATAAAATGTTATATTATAAACGTTTAAAAATATAAGGAAGTTTTTTAAAATAAACATAAACACCATTTTAGCTCGGATTAGTTAATGTTTTCATTTTCACACATTATTAAGTTCAATTTCGACTGAAATTGCTTTGAATGTATATTATTGAATTAATATATAGTTATAATACGTAAAATGATCATAAAATGTACTTACTGTTTTGTGTTTAAATATAAATTGGTTTTTACAAGTTTAAAAAATTTCTTTCTAAAACACATCTCTGAAAATCAGGTATCGCTGGGATGTCTATGAAGTAAGTTGACAGATAAATTTGGTCTTTTTAGTGTTTGTGTTAATGATTTTTGTTTTGGTTTTGTTGGTTTTCTGGTCTATTAGAGATCTTTATATTGCTAGTGTTGCTGTTGATTTGTTTATGGTTTTGCTGTTGTTGGTGGTTTTTTGGTTGCTACTGGGGTTCCTGTTGTGAGTGTGGTTTTTTGGTTGTTGCTGGTTTCGTTGTTGTTGTAACTGGTTCTTGTCTTTGGACCTCATTCGCTTGCTAATTTATTGCAGTGACAACACATGTACATTGTTTGGTACTTATAGCTTGTGTGACTGAACTCACTATCAGACTCGCTTGAATAGCATTATGATGTCTGCCATAACAACTGCTCAAGCCATCCAGCCGCTTTTAGCTTTTAATTTATTACAGAAATCAATGATCTACACTTGTCACCTATAATTTATGTTTACTGAAATTCTCAAATAAAAGCAAAGCAAAAATAGTGATTTTATAGAGACCGGATCATCGAAAGTTTTTATTCTATGACTTTTGTCTAGCTCATACGCATACAAAAAATTTAAATTAGTTGGCGGGATTCTTATGTCCTGCTTTGCTGTTGGCTGCTGCTGCTGTAATTTGGTTCAATCGTTTCTTTGCAACCTTCAGTCTAGCAACTCTCGATAATGTGACAAGGGATTGTCAAAAAATGATGTCATTGGTAGAGTCAGTTAGGTATTGGTGACACAGCATGTCAAAGATAGTCGAGACATCGCCTCATTAATCTGTGAGTTGATTTGCATGAAAAAAAGAACTTAAAACAAAACCCCGAAAGTTCCATTTTGAAGCCTTAGACAGAATAATGAACGCATAAACAAGAAACAGAAGTGAGAAATAAAATATATTTCTGTAATGTTTTGGAAGTGCTGAGTAGAGAAGTATTCGGAGTCTGGGATTTTAAATGAAGAGAATCAAGGAAAGTGCTACAATACTTAGTACAGCGAAGGGAAAATAAATTATTATCAGTTCAGGAAGGCTGAACTCACTTAATGACCTTGAACGTCTCCTAATTTTTTTATTGTTCTTATGAATTTGATCTTGAACAAAAAAGTTGTTAAAAGTTCTACTGTGACGTCAGGCCATCGAATAAAATGATTGACTGCCACGTACGTTGCTGTATTGAATGCAATGCAGATTACACTTTGTATGTGGAAATGGTAAAGTATGAGATGCTCATTCTGGAAGAGTATACATTCCAGATTCCTCCCATTTTGAAATGTCAATCCAAATATTGTCACAAAAAAACCAGTTCACTAAAGTATTTTTTTCCAGCTTAATTTCTTAAGGTTAGAAACATGACCTGTGCTTAGGTTCACCTCAAAAAGGTGGATTTTCAATACATCACTTGGGTAATTCAGTGGAATTTTCTCCTTACATTATATCTACCCACTTTTAGCATTATTTGCAATTTTTTTTATATTGCGCTGTTATGTAATTCCTAGTTAAATAGGCACGCTCTACGTAAAATGTCCATTTTGATTTGAAATTTAGTACGAGTCAGATGTAAATAGTATGTACTTCTTGTTGAAATTATTTTTCCAAGAAGAATTTATTTATTTTGTTACAATACATTTTGATCTCTGATATTTTGTAAATACCCATTTGTTTGCGTGTGAAAAATATTATATTGCCAAGTTTATAGCGTTAACTTGAAATCATATTCAGTACCCGCGCCTGTAATAATTCAAGGGACTTTAGTAGTGCACGGGTTTGGGAGGTCGGAACTGAGTCAGAAGTTTTAGTGTTAGTGCAACAAACAAGTGTCTTAATTCACAATTACAACCTACAATATTCCATTCGTCAAGACAAAATACTTGGTCTCTATGAAATATGTGCAACATGTTTGTATATATAAGATATAAGTAAATACTTTCGCAAGATTTACAACACATGCTGTGTTTTCGTTATATGACTACATGCAATTACCAGGGATTGGAAGAGTAGAAAGTGGAATGGAAGTAAAGAGGAAGAGGAAGAAGAAGAAGAAGAAGACCGGGTATTGTGTGGCTGGAGGAGAGGAGACGGGCAGAGTGTTG
>JAQFZE010003850.1:0-11974 GCA_034695245.1 Dicyrtomina saundersi
GGGATAAAAATACAAACTGAATGCATCTTTAATATTTGGAAAATCGAGAAAAATTCAATTTCCTCTCAAATTTCTTGATGCTTCCGGTTCTATCTTCATCGGTTTGGCTTTAGCTCGGATATGCGACGGGATGAGACATGTTCTGCCAATTCCAGTTACCGGTAGCGGTACATTTCACTAACATCTATTGCAGCTACTGATGAAAGTAGGGTATGTAAAGGTACCACATGGATTTATTTACTGTCACAATGTTTTGTCAGTTATCTACAGTAGGTGCCTGTCTACATATATGTGCATATTTACAAAGCATTGCGTAAACTATGATTGGAAATGTATGTAATATTGTTTTTAAATACAACACAAAGTTGTAAGAACACCATGCGATTTATATAGGCTTATAGTAGCCAACCAGCTCATCTCAATGTCGATATTGCATTTGAAATATTGGCTACAAATTACACGGGTTTGTACGGAAAACTTCCGGCAAGCGAAAGTAAATGTCTGGTGCGGGTTCGGGCTCATGTTTCTTTCTACATTCTACACAACATAATTACACATATAAAGGTTGTCAGTTTAGTAGTCCCACTTTTAAAGTAGAGGCGGTTGCATTGGGTGTAAGGACTACAGTTCCATTGCCCTCACATAATTTTCAATTATGCACTATATCTATGCAATTTCTCTGATTTGAGGAAACGATGGGAGTTAAAAAGAAAATTCAGCATGTAGCGTCAAAGTAAAATATGAGTATTCAAAATTGAAGGAAATATTATGTTCGGAGAAATAAGAGGGATTAATCTTCACTTGCTGTTTCCGATTTTTACCAAAGTGAAATTTTTTTATGCGCTTCAAACTTGATACTTCCTGAATGTCAATAAACAGTTGCTGCGTTTCGCCTTTTCCTTCCATATTAAAATAGTAGGAGAGGAGAAGAGGAACACGTAAACCAGCCATTTTTCACGATTACCTCTTATACAAAATACAAAATAATGGAAGGGCCAGTATTTAAAATCCCTTTTAAAAATAGGCATGTATATATATGCTATAGCAGCAATGTTCAACTTTATTCGAACTACCAAATACTTCACGACTTTCTGATGCTTTGACCAGCTTAATGTTCAATCTAAAAATTGTTTCAGTTACGCTTATATACGTTATTTTTTCGAATTACATTATATATTTATCACTTAAACGTTACACATTCGAACCAACCAAGTATTGCTTGGTTTCTTTCATTAATGTACAAAAGTATATCCACCAACTTTTCTTGTATTTTTTTGGAACCCTGCTGATTACGCTATCACTATGTGTCCCACAAACAATATGACCAAGACAAGAGCACTGGCATTGTCGTAAATCGTGCGATACCTCCAGACGCATTTTTGGTGCACGATAATGATACATATTCTAGCCTGGCCCAGCAGGATTTATAATTTCTACTTAGCTTGCAGGGTTTTTGCTTTTTTGAGCGTTTCTTACACTACGAGTAGCGTGATAATTGGTCGTGAAACATTGAAACAGGTATTGTTTTCACACGACCACAATTACTATATATGTGGGTTAGGTAGTATAAGTCCTTACATACATTTATACTTTTTATCGGGTTCTCCACCCTTTCGTTAGTACTACAACTTACAAGTACAGACCAATTCCCGGATTTATATGCGTACGTATGTCGTTTCTGTATGTACGTACTAGTTGACATTTTGACGTAATTATACCGGACCCAATGCACAATAATTAGACCCACACGATGCATGTCTTCCTGATTTGCAAATAACGCACGAAATGACTGATTAAGTTATTAATTACGCCATAAACAACCAAAGTTTGTATTTTGTGAGAAAGCTCGAGAGAGAAACTAAACAAGTAAGCATATATAGTAGCACTTATCACAAAATTACAAATTTGAAAGGACAAAGTCACTGAAAAGTCAGACATTACCACTGTCGTCGGCCAGCGTTGACATTTCCATACCCCTTTGAAAAAAATGAAATTCAGGCTCCGATTTGTCACTTGTCAACTACTACATCTGCTGGCTAACACCACACCGCGCTGAAATCGGAACATACAACATGCACCGTAAAACTACGATGCAAAAAAGCGTATTTCATAATATTTGTTTGAAGGTTGGTTTATTAAGATATGCACAGGTCTGGATAAAAATGCGGTATATCTTCTCAGTCACACATATATAAATGCAAAGCGTAAGTAACGTTACACATTTTTGTGCTTTTATTACAGTAAAAAATAAAAAAGATCCAACAGTTGTTGAATAAATATATATACAGACAGAATGTGCGTAATGAGCAAAATCATGAACTTTACAAAAAACAACGTAAAAATTAACGGGTGGGACCTGCATTAAAAAGTATCGCATTCATTCATGACCTACTACGTGCAAAGACAAAGTAGGAGGACATTAATAAAAGTGATATAATTTTTCTTTCAACATACATAATATATTCGCATGGTAGCTATCCGCTCCGCTCATAATAACTCTGCCATAAATCTGATTATTAAGCTAAAAATAAGAGTAAAAAACTTTGATTTCAACGGACGTTCTCCATATTAGTATAATATTCACTAGCTGAATTCTAATTCCTATAATCATCAGGAAATGTAGGCTTCGAATTTCTAAAATACAGCTACAGTTAGTGTAGTTAAAGTAATATATACTCACTTCTGCCATTATTTAGGTACAAAACTGTGACTAGAAAAAAGAGTAGAGTATAGTTCCAAAAACAGTACAACATACTGCGTAAGTACTTGGCTACTTACACATTGTGTTACGCTTCTCTGAAGGTTCTTCTGGAACAGGACGTACAACATTGTAGTAATTAATAAATAGCGTCGGAATAAAAGTTAGGATGAGAATCAGAATCTTAATATATTATATTTAGGTTACAAATAAATACACGTGTGTTCAACCCTACTGTGAACTTGTGCTACCAATGGTAGATGCTGCTTGAGAAGAAGCGACAAAGGAACTTTGTGAGTCCTCAAAATTAACGTCGAAATTGTTGAAATGTACTTGCTTGGCAGGTGGAATGGGTGGGAGATTGTGATAGCAGCACGGAAGTGGATCCGACTTAAAAAAGTCATCCTCTAAAGCCTGTTTTAGTTTAAAAAGAAAAGTACGAACTACTTTTTAGTGACCGAGCGATTTAAATTAAGCAGGATTTAATCAGCTCAACATTTTAAAGGAATTTTATTACGTACAGCTTTGGCAGAGATCCGTTTGCTCGCGTCATAGAGTAAAAATTTTGATATAAAATCTGTTGTGAAGGGCACATCGGAAGGCACGAGTGTTTCTAATGGAATTGGATTCATTGCAACGAAAGAAATTTTATTATAGTCAGGTAATTCTGTTCTTCCAGGCCAAAGATTTTCATCCGGGGTTCCTAAGCTGGAAATGACTTTGTACAACTGGTCAATATCGTTTTCCCCCTGTATTAAATCAGAGTTTAACTGTGTATAATAATTTTTAGACAGCAATTATGCGACTACTTTATATTAGAGCCATGATTTTTAAAAATTATATAATTGATTAGAATAAAATGAACAAAACATTGATCAGCATACAGGAAAAATTGGTTGGCCCTTTAGCATTTCTGCAACTATACATCCTGCGGCCCAAAGGTCCACAGATTCGTCGTAGAATCGTGCTCCGTAGAGCAATTCAGGGGATCTATACCATCGAGTAGCAACTTGGTGAGAGTATGCAGTTTTTTCACCCCGGAAAAATAACCGACACAATCCAAAATCCCCAATTTTCAATATCTTATTTCGTGACACAAGCAAGTTAGCTGGCTTCAGATCCTGTAAATAACAATATTGGAAGCAGAACGTTCATTTTTAAACATCAATTTATAATTAAGTAGATGTTTACTTTATAGATAAATTATTATATTAATGATTCATAATTTTAAACATACACGGTGCATGATGTGGTTATGGTGCAAATACTTAAGTCCCTTGAGAAGCATTAAGGAATAGCACTTTGTCTGACTGCCAGTAAGCTTGTAAGCATCCAGAATTTCCCAAAGATTAGATGGCATGAATTCAAATACCATGACAAAACTAAGACCTTGTGGAAACACATCGATGAGATGTACAATATTTTCATGCTCAACGCACTGCAATGCCTTAATTTCTCTTATTACAGGGACTGGGATCCCTTCCTCTGTTATCTTTTTTAACGTAACTTTCTTGAGTGCAACAAAATCTCCAGTTTGAATATTCTGAGCCTTTAGCACAATCCCATGAGCTCCTTCGCCAACAGGCCCTAAGACATCATACCGGTTCATCCTTTTGAATTTATTCTGGCAGCTCTGGATAAATTCCCTGGTAGAATTATAGTAAAACATTAAGTATTAAATTATTCCTTGCACTTTCAAGCAAACTACCCCCAACCTTTGAAAATATTTACATATCGATATTGATTTTAGACTCTTATTAATGTAACAAAGGTAAAAAAGAAACAAATTAAATCATATTTAATAGGCTAAACAAATATAGTATGTCACTCACTAATAAGTACTTTAAGGAGTAATTTTGTACTTAAATCTTACTTTGATCTGCAAATTAACGATGAACGAATCCGCGATTTATTTGTTGGTTTTAGTTGTCAGTTATCAGTGTCACACAAGCAACAAGTTTGAAGTTTGAAGTTACTGAAGGTTTTGAAATTCCTACAGACAACAGATATACTGTGTGGTGTTGAGTATAAAAATAGACGGAAATTAAACAGGAATCACGACACTAAGTATGAATTCATAAAGAAGTGAAATAAGTATACTGCTTTAATTTAAATTTCGACTTCAGCTGCACTAACAATTAACAGCCCTGGCTGATACTGGCTGGCATCTGAGGGGCTTGGATTAATATTAATGTCGTTTCAGTAAATTATAATAAATTAATATGTTGAATGTAAAAAAGAAATTCGAAGACGACAATGTCCATCAAATTTTCCTAACAATAAATTAAGAATCAACTAATTCGGGATTATAAAATACACAGGTAAACCAGAAGTGGCAGGTGACAATATACGAAAGAATTGCAATTTACTAGACCCGACATGTGATGTGTTCCACTTCACTCAGTAGTAATCGGACAATAGTACAGTCAGTGTCAGTGTCAATTAAAATATGAAACAGAGCAAATGTAAATACTTAAGTCATAAGTAGATTAGGTAGATGTAGACGCAGAGCCCTACACAACCCCTTTATAGCTCTAACTGTTCGTTAGCTACTGTACACAGGTGACAGGTGACAGGTGACAGGTAGGTTCTTGACGTTCTTGGGTTCTTGTTTGTTGACAATTTGACTTTTTCCACTAATTATCCCAAGGCTGTTTTAAAAACCCGTCTACAAATACCAGCTGATTAAGTCACAAGCGCGCTAATTTCAATGCCCACGTGCAGCCTCTGAATGAAATTGAAGAAATTCATGAAAGCATTGAAGTCCATTCTTGTTCTTGTTATAACTGAACTTCACGACTTCAGCAGTCTCAGCAGTAATTATTATTTCGAAAAAATTAGAAGCAAGGTAAAACCATAAGTCCACAGATTTTATTTTATAAATAATAGCAATAAAATATTATCGTGTGTAATTTTTTCGCTTAAACGTGTCAATTTCTAATTTTATTGTAATTTCTAAATTATTTTAATTGTGCTCATGAATAATGTGCTGCTCACAGATTTTGATTTTATATTTATTTTAATTTTTAGACTTACTTCATACTTTAACTTTTGACTGGCATGTAATCATATACTACCAGATTACTAGAAGCTACCGATCAGAATGGAAATCAAGTTAAATCCTACAATATCATTTTAGTCTGAAGTTCTGAAGAACCCTATTACATATTAAGTGAAAGTTGAAGGTGGAAGATTGTACTATTGCCGAAACTGATCACCTTACAATTATTGATTATTGATCAACTGTCAACTGTGGTTAGCTACGCATCTAAACTAGTGTCATCTTGTCATCATTGTAGAGAAAAAAAATGGGTAGAGGCAGAGGCGGTTCCCGAGGAAGAGGAAGAGGACGGGGAGGTCACCGAGGAGGAGGAAGAGGGCAACGTGGTGGTTTTCGAGGCCGAAATAGAAATCAAGTGGAAATAGGTGGCAACGACGCATCTCATTTAAAAGAATTTGGAGAAATTCATCCCAGCAACGATTTAAAAGACTTTGGGCCATCCTCTTCGAAACGGGGGAAAACAAGTTTCCGCGGTGGCTTTAGCAAACAGCATAATGATGGGTCTAATTATAGAAGCAGAGAGAAGTCTGACGACGATAGCTCACATTCGGAAAGTGAAGAAGAAGTGACACCTTACAATGAACTATTAACTGCTCTTTCTGGGCAAAAGAAATCAAAGCATGTAAAAATTGAAAGCGAAAGTGAGAGTGACGTGGAGGAGTCGGACCAATCTGGTTCCGGAAATGAAAGTGATGTGGGTTCGGAAGCCAAAGAAGATGAAATTAGTGGTGGTGAAGATTCTTCAGACTCCGCAGGTGGAAACGAGGGAGATGATTTATCACTTTCAGAATCACCACGCACGCAAGATTCTACGGCAACCAGTAAGTTAGATGACATTGATGTTGAAGTTGACGAAACTGAAGAGAGAGAGGAAGATGATTTGGAATTGCTTGAAGAAACTGTTATCTTGGACGCTGAAATTGATCCCGAAGCAGTGCGTATTTAATGATACATGGATTTTTTACTGTTCACGCTCTTTAAATTTTGTTATGTCAGATATTTAATCATTACATTCCACATGCATTTACAGGATACGCTAATATCCGCAGAAAATCAAGACCCCTTCTTGGAGCATTTTGAAAGGGAATTAAAAGATTCTCAGTTAGTGGCAGTCAAGTCCGATAAAATGTACAAACACCAGTCCGCCGGTCTTTTCCCCGTTTTAGATGCATTTAAATATAGTGGTATAGATGCTGCAAGTGCAAATACAAATGAGGATTCCGCATTAGAAAGCTTCACGCTTGACAAGAATCAGCGAAAATTTGTTAGAATTCCAGAACCACCCACTATCATTGGTACACCAATTTCTCTCAAAAATCTTCATTTAAAACCCCAGTTGCAATCTCGAATTGGCATTGCAAATCAGGTAGGGAAACAAAAATCCCAATTAAAAATTTTCTCCCAGTTCAAAATACTATGGTATAGTAACTTAAGTTCAATATCTTTCTTCATAAAATATTTACTTTCAGAGCTGCCTAGACAAAGAACTTTGCCGTGGTCCATTGACACCAATGCAATCTGAATTGGTCTTCTTGGCGTCGCAATATCGTGATGTTTATTTTCCTGAAAGAAGTTTAAGGAACCAGGAAGATATTCGATTGGTAGAGACGCCGAACACTCCTTTTCACCAGACATTTTAAAATACTTGCATATTCTAAGTATATTAGATTGCATTAATAATTTTTTGTGCTCCCATTTTAAATAGGCATATTGCGTTCACATTGCTAATCACATATTAAAAACTCGCACAAGGATATTGCATCACAATGCTAAGATGGCGTCAAAAGTGGATGTGCCAGAAGAATTTCGAGATCAGAGTTTTGTTCGACCAAAAGTTCTTATCCTAGTACCTTTTAAAGATGCCGTTCTAAGGTAATAGTGAAAATGAACTCTTATATTATATAAATAAATAATAAATATAATTCAACATTTTGATGTGTGTAGAACTGTAGACAATACCTAGGTATTCCATTCCTATTCGTATTTAGGATAGTCAAGATTCTTATTTCTCTCTTTTTGGAGGACGAGAAAGGAAACGTAGCGAACAAGAAAAGGTTTATAGAAGAATATGGTGGAACAACTCTTTTTATGCCTAAGACAAATCCAAAACCTGAAGATTATGAGATCACATTTTCGGGAAACGTAGATGATAATTTCCGTTTAGGAATTTCCATAACTAAAAAATCAATGAAGGTGACCTTAATCACTTTGTCAAAAATATATCACTAACGTGAAAATTTCTTGTCCGTAGATAATAGATGTACCTTATTTTTTTACACTTAAATATCTTTTCAATTTCTGCAGCTATTCACGGATTTCTACTCATCAGATATTATCATTGCCTCGCCGTTAGGTCTTCGAACGATTATCGGGGCGGAAGGAGAAAGGTACGTGACTGATCTTGAGCTTAATCTAATCGTTTAATATTGATTATTTTAAAGTAGTTTTAACATTCTAGTTTGAAAATTTTACATGTTTGACAGTGGGCGGGATTATGACTTCATAAGCTCTATAGAAATCACGGTTGTTGATCAAGCAGACGTCTTTCTCATGCAGGTTTGTAGAACTTGTTGTTATTTCAAACAATGAATAAATAAATAACAATGCAATTAAGTACATTTAGTTTAAAGTAAACATATTTTTAAGTCTTTTAGAATTCTGATGGATTTTTGTTTTGCCTTTTCTTTTAGAGTTGGGATCATGTGATTCATCTCTTTAACCATTTACATCTTCAACCAATAACAACTCATGGCACTGACTTTGGAAGAATCCGTCCCTGGGCTGTTGATGGTCTCTCGAAATATTACAGTCAAACTCTTGTATTTAGTTCAGTCAATTGTCCAGAAATAAATGCCTTATTTTCACGGCATTGTAAGAACTTTGCAGGCTTAGTAAAGATTGTCAATCCTATTGTTAAAGGCAGTATTTCTCATGTGACAGTGCAGTTACCACAGGTATTTATATTGCATATAAGCTAATAATAGAGGAAGCTGTAATTTTCATATTTAATTTGAAAAGTTCTATTGGTTACATTCTTTTTCTTATTTAACTCTTATATAAAGAATTGTGCCTTTTTAATTCTAGGTTTATCAACGTTTTGATTGTTCTTCATTACAAGAAGTGAATGATTCCCGTTTCGATTATTTTGTCAAAAAGGTTTTCCCTAATTTCTCAGGCCGCCTCATGAGCCAAACTATGATATTTGTGTCCTCGTACTTTGACTTTGTCAGGCTTAGAAACTATTTCAAAAGAGAGGAGACTAGCTTTGTTCAAATTTGTGAATATACTAAAGTAAGTGCTTACTATTTAAATTGCAGTCACGCACTTTCTTTTTCCTGTCACGCTTTCTGCATATTTTTATTGTTACTATAAATTTTAGAAAAAGCATAACAATAAGTTATGTACACCTGCGGTGAAGGGCAAAGTTTTATTTCTTGTTTGAAAAGTGTTCAACTTTTTGTTATATTTTTACGAATTGCAGGATAAAAAAATTTCAAGGTCTCGAGATTTATTTTTTCACAATGAAAATCATTTCCTGTTGTACACAGAAAGAGCCATGTTTTTTAGAAGACTTCGCTTGAAGGGAATCGGACACATTATATTTTATCAATTACCTCAAAATCCACATTTTTACTCGGAACTTTGTAACAGTGTTCAGGTAAGTCTAGGATGTATTTTAGTCATTGTAGTAGAGTTGCTAAATAATTTCAATATTAAATTACAGTAGAAAACATGTGACAGTAGGGTCCTAAACGACAAACGAATGGCTTGTAGTGTTGGGATTTATTGGATCTTTTATAATTAATCGGATGAATTGTTTATTGTGCAGGAAAGTTTCCAGAACAAACGTGTTCGGCAACGTAAAAATAGTAGTGTAACTGCTGTATATTGTCAGTATGATGCTCCACGTCTGGCTGCTGTGGTAGGTTCGGATCGAGCATCTTTCATGTTGTCATCGGATAAGCCTGTTCATGCGTTTGTCACAGGAGAGTTGTAGTGGCCTGCCTCACATTTTTGATGCAGCCGACGAAACTTCCTTCACGTACCAGGCGTGATTTTCACCAGCTGCGGTTGCAAGAATGCCTCCTTCGTTTACGAACTGTACCTACACAAATATTTAGAAATATTTTTTTTATTAATTTGTGTTTGTTTTACACCTAATATTAACTAAGTATTTATCAATCTACAGATATTAAATTGTAATGAAATTTTACATAATTTCTCGTAGTACTTAAATATTGGGCAATTATTTCATTTCACATACATCTTTTTGATATTGATAATGTTGGCCTGACAAATCAGTCATATCTCCTCCTACGGATCTCAAAACCGCTTCTGGTGCACATGAATCCCATTTCTTACAGCCAGCGCTTGCAAACACGTAAGCATTAGCCCTTCCTTCCATTAACAAAATCGTCTAAAGAATTAAAGATCATTTATATATCACGTTAAGTGGCGCCTATTTGTTTGGTTCACCTTTAAACTACAACAGTAATTATTAATTGTAAAGTTAAAACTGACTTTGTACCCGGCACCGCCGACCCTCAAAACTTCATCCGGTTGCACGCAGTTTAAAACAGCTTCTACACGTGGATTGGAATGGGATCTAGTAGTGGCAACAATTCGTTTCTCCGTCGGAGCAGGAACCGCCACCAATCCACCAAATCCAACCCCTGGAATTCCCCAGATTGTCCTTCCTTTTGTCAGCCCATTGATTGTATGGAACGGCTGACCAATTACGCCACCAATGGAACGGCCACCAGCGGCGATTCCAACTAATACTGTGACGCCTTCTGTTATGCCTATAATAGTACGCGGGTAATCTTCGATCAATTAAAACATTCGGGCAAGTTTTCCGTTTTGCTTTCTTACAAGGCCAAGAATGGTACAGTAAATCAGTATATTTAATACGTTAACTAAATTGCCTACCTTTTGCAAATTCAGCTGTGCCGTCTAAGGGGTCTATCCACACCACAAGCTGTAAGAAACAAAATCTCGATTCAGCCACAGTCAAATTTATTTAAAACGAAATATTAAACTATAACTAAAAAGATTTTTGAATTTTTCAGTCAAACTTCTTGAAATACTTATCAATATCAATAGTTAATTTGAATATGTCCTCCCCCAAATACTATAAAAATGAAATCAATTCTAGGCATATTTCGTAATCGTAAAACTAAGTTATTAAATGGATTATAGTACAAATTAAATACGAACATCTTCCTCTGCGAGATTTTTGATGTCATCAGGTACGGTGAATGGCTTGGATAAAGCATCAGAATTAATTGGAAGATTTGTGTCGTTATCTTTTAAATTGCTATCCGAGGAATCCAGTAGAGCATCGTAACTTTCTAAGATATTTTCTCCTTCTTCTCCAATAATAGTTGCTTTAGGGAAAAGGCTGGACAACTTTGAAGTGATATAGTTTTGTGCTGCTCTGTCTGCTTTAGTTTGCAAGTCATTGGTGCCCTAGAAAAATTATTTTTCGACATAATATTATCCTAGCAAGAACAAACTAAATTTTCGACAAAAAAAAAATAGAGTGCGAGTGCAGTGCAAAATGTGTTTCAGAATTTAAAAGCAACACTATTGGTTTCATTATATAAAGATGCGTACTTTGTCAACAACGCTGAGTTCACCAGACTGCATAACTTTGCGGACAATACTTTGGGCGTTTGTTACAATTGAAAAGGTTTCATTAATCATACGAAATAATAGCGGTGCGGTACTTATTGCACGAGCCATTTTTGATAAATAAATTGTTCTGCTCGCAATAAAAGATGTTCTTAGTTGTTAGTTGCCCAGTACTAAGTTAGTAGTTCTTTACCCAAACCCACTTCACGAACCACGACGATCCACATCCACACCTAGTCCTATCCTAGACTCCTAGTAAACTAAAGAAACTAAAATAGTCAGACGTGACGTGTCTTCCTAAATCCCAGTACGCATAAAATAGTGTTTTATAAATAAAAGCACTACGATGTAGGATGTCTGTCAACTTAATAGTTAAGAGGAATGAAAGCCACAATTTTAAAGTTTACTAGTTAACTACAACAAAACCACCAAACCACCACTTTCAGTTACAGTTACATCCTGCAAGTGAGGAAGTCATTGGTGCCGTTTTTCAGTTAATCAGTTATATTAGTTTCAATTTTTCAATCTTTCAAATTATCACTTTGCCACACTTAATCGCATAGTAATCGTTATCCTTGGGC
>JAQFZE010003851.1:0-11974 GCA_034695245.1 Dicyrtomina saundersi
ATATTATTCTGCCCGAAAGAAATTGTGTGGGCCATATGTAATTGTAGAGAGAAGAAAGAGACTCACAGTCAGACAAGTGAGGTACCTACCTACCCAAGTGTAGGTACTAGCAGGTACTTCATTTTCTCAAGCTAAAGCCTATGTTGACTAAAGAATGCATGGCATCACACCACTGACACTGACATTTTTACAAGTTAAAAATCTACCTGTTCGAATTCGATTCGAATCAAGTCTACGTCTACACACAAGAGAAAGACGCGAGGGACTCGTCTGAGGATCCCTCCCATTGACCTGAACCTGAACTCGCACCACCACACCAATCACCATGGCATGGACGGACATGGACGCAGCAGAAAGCTTGGCGCCGACCAAGACATTTTACAATCCTTTTGGACTATTGTATATGTGTAGCTATACAGTAGTTAGTCGTTTCTCCCATTTACAGATATATATAATTATAACCGACAAGTTCAACTTTTGTATCAGTAATATAAAATGCATTCACTATAGCGAAAACGACAAAAGGAGAATTATAGAATGAATAGATTTTAACGATGATGGGTACATGCTCTTACAAGTCTTCTTGTTCTGAAAGACTTTAAGCCCTAAGCACTCAGAATAGAAAATACCATGAAGGTGGGATACACAAGAGCTTATGTGCAGTGCATCCACAGCACATACGAGGTGTATAGATATATCAGCATAGTCTGACTAGTAAGTGTGATTACTGAAATTGAAACAATTACTGAACCATAGTTTCTCACCACCTCAAAAACTTCAAGTCAAAGTATCAACAAATATAACTACCTATAGGTTACCTACATTACTGCATTGGGCCTTTCTGCAGAATGTACATTCCTTTAACTAGTAAGTACCTGTACTGATATTTGTACCGGACTCTCCATGCGGTTCCATTTCAATTTTCAAATCTCTATCTACAGTTCTACGGTCTAAGAATACACAAAACCCTTTCTAATTTCCAGTCATCCATGCACATATCAATAAACACTCACCATACATTAAACTACCTGTGCCTACCTATGCAGGTAGGTAGGTGTGTATCTTCAGGTAAGCACACTATTACCAAAACTATTGTTCTTGCTGGAACATGGATTACAGATATTCAACATTTTAGTTTTCACATTCTTTAAAAATTCCATTGTCAGTCCGGAATAAAAGAGGATGGCCACTTTCTACATTCTTCGTAAATCTCTCTCCACCACTCAGCTAAAAAGTGATTTTTTCGTGAGCCTCCACATTTAAAATAAATTTAATAGTTTGAATTTTTAATTATATTATAATTTATTGACAACTACTACGAATGACCAAATGCAAGCCCAACTTGTTAAAACCCCCATCATCATATCGTATCGTAATCCAATAAGCTTTAAAAGGCAAAAGGCTAATGATTAGACAATCCACTATAAATCTTTCTTCTTCTTTACCATCATCATCATCATCATCATGCAAAATTCAATTCCTATAATCGTGCACAAGGTCAAGAATCACGTACACGTACAGTCGCTTAGGCTCACATGTAGTCGCTTTGTCGTTCCACTAACCAGCATAACACTATCAATTCCACATTATATGAATTTACGGTCGCTGTATATGCAATATAAACATAAACTCTACCTACCTAGACTACTCTATCTTTATGAAAAGGCGGAGGATTACACGAGGAGCTGATAGTCATTTCAGGGTCAAAGTTCCAGTTCGACGTCGAGAAAGTATAATGTATCTTTGCCAAAGCCCACACGAATAAATTAAAGTTTTTTTTTTGCAACGAATAATAAAATATAAAATATCTAATTATGCATATAAAATACATTTACACATAGATATTGATCTTCTCCTAGTCATAGTAGGTGGAGCAATATTTGCATTATATCTCTTTCTATACAAGACATTTTCCAGAATAAAAATAACACTTTTAAATTAATTATGGCGTACGAATTCTCTACTCACAAGAGCGAAACCCTCTATCTAAATAATACTACACAAATTTCAAGTCCTTCACACATTACTCTGAATGCAATAAATTTTACTTTTACAGGAAAATGTAAACGTTATGTCATAAGACTTGAGGAAGCTACAATTCTAAAATTAGAATGGCTACGTGTCACGAAAAAAAAATCCTTGTAGTTAGGTAGGTAGGCTAGGTACAATGCTACACCAAATGAATAGCTGTAGGTGGTAGATAAGATGATTTTGGAATAAACGTAAAAATTACCTATGCAACATTAACCTATGTATACGGCAAGTCGAAGTCGAAACCATCTAGGTTTGTCTACAATCTCCATATCCATTATCCACTATGCACATGCACATTATACTCTATACAACGGTGTCGGAAATAAGCGATGCACACTAGTCCAAATAGTCAATGTAAACTTCCATGTATCTACACACTGCACTTTTCTAATGTATGAGTTTCAGATTTTAATTCAACAGCAGGAGAAATCCACCACACCATAATAAACAGGAACCATTGTATATGTAGTAATTTAAAATTAAAACCAAAAAGGATGATACAAACACCCGATCGCGATCATGATGTTCCAAAAATTCAAACAGGGTAGAATGAGAAAACTATGCTACACAAAGCTCCAGTAAAACACCACTGAACTCCATATAAAATACTAATATAACTAATATTATACTTATACGACATAATATACATATATGTAAGTGGCACACAAAAAAAAAGAGGACAGAGAAATATCCCCGGAGCAGAGGAGAGACTGATGAGATGAACACAGTGGAAAAGACGATACCAAATATCCTGTCTGTAGTGTTCTTTGAGTTCTCAAGTATGTAAGTAAAACAGGGCCAATCTGTTCAAAAACAACATACAACTTTAAAATACTAAAATCCGATTCTGATTAGCTCAAAAACTGACTGATTTTGATGGCCGTGTGGTGTTCTAACACATCTTTTATGAGATGCTCCAAACGAGTAAAATGAAAACAGAATAAACTATACCCAAACCTTCAGCTTCTAGAAAAAGTTGTATTTTTTTTAAAGGTAAGTCGAGTCTGGAGCTTGCTACCTTCATTCCCTATGGAAAGTAGGTACCTTCACAAACAAAAATACATATTTACACATTAGAAATAGAAATGTGTATTACCACAAACAAGTAACAAGGCTCCGAGTAGTCTAGTCTCCTTTTAGATATGCAGACATTTTCAAAGCCAGAAGTTCACGCTTCATTTTACCATTTTACGCATACATCTTACAGTTTTACAGGGAGCTGCACTATAGACTTTTGTCAAAAACTTTCCAAGCTTGTTGATTGTCTTCTCTACTATAATATATATTAAATATATATTCCATCAATCTAAACTATATAAAATTTGATACAATACACTAATGACGGTATACGTTAACTGCACTGTGCTGTACTGACTGAGACTCCCTCGAACTCCGTGTCAGATTATTCGTATCTGACTAAATAAACAGACTCCATATTCCTCACTCTTCACATGGACAGTATTTTGAATACGGTAAACGTTTAGGTCTCCGCAGTTTCTCCTATCCTTCACTCATCGTTACTTTAATTACTCACAAATTGCTCCCGTCTGCCTTCCCTTCTTAACACAATAATTGACTTCAGCATCCCACTATGGTCATGTACATAATAATGTTGTACCTTCCCTCCACATAGTCTCTCCTCAGCATGATTGATAGGCTCTTTTAACCCCGACTCGAGTAAATGCTCAATAATAAATAATTTACTTAGCATATCAAACTTAACAAATCTAACTTTTTAACCAACTCAGGACCATCAGGATGGGATAGGTGGTCACATGTTGGTTAAAATGTCTCCACCTCGACTATTATTTCTATTTCATTTTACATAAAATATTATCAGCTATCACTGTCATATTTACCTACCCACATATATAAGTTATAAATACGAATAGTCAATAGTCAATAGACACGTGAATTTTATCGTGTGAAATGCATTACATAACTAAAGGCTCAATTTAGAATTTAGTACACTGGATAATTTGTACAACTGCTGATAGTACATGTACACGTCGCGCTGGTAAGCGTTAAGAAATAAAATAATCTACCTACTTACATAATACAAAGTATGAATAGAATGTCAACTGCATGTACATAAATGAATTTATATTCCACGTAATTCATGAAAAATTTACCTCATATAATATGTGACTACTACCTACATAATAAAAATGTCATGGAGCCGAAATAGAGCCATATGAAAATACGCAATAATAAGCTCTAAATTCAAAACTTCCCTTCACTCCCTCCCGTGAGTGAAATAAAAAATGAAATCAACATGAAAGATGTATGAGTAGAAGTGAGCTTTACACAAGTGTTATCAACCAGTAGAAATGTGATTACTTGTGGTTTTCTGATCATATTATACCTCTAATCAACTCTCTACACAAACAAAAATCCTTATCTTCTCTATCTCTCTCTCTCTCTCCACACAAAATTAACAGGACTTGTTTACCCTCTCGTCAGTTATAACAGTTTCGTAAAAATGATTTCATATTTCATAGAAATATACATGTATACAAGACTCATACAAGTAAGACAGACTAATTATTATGTAACTCAAACACACAACAACAACAAAAAATGTACAACTTATTTATGTCTCTACAAATATGCCTTCGAAAGCCAGGAATACACACATAACATAGAAATGACTCAGTTTCTACCCCACACATTACAACCCAAACTCCAACAACACTTTCTGATACAAATTTATCTCCAAAAATACAAATGACATAAAAATAATATGTTGCGGTACGTTCGGCAGAGACATAATATTCGGATGATTATGATTATGAAGGAAGGGGAAAAGGGGAAGAAGAAGACAGTTATAAGTTATAATGCCTTTGCAAATCTAATAATAAATCCACTAATGACTATTTCAATTAGACGAGTGTGCAGGATGAGAATCATTGGCGTGACGCCCTCCCCTCCAAATACTCTGCACACATATCCCACAGGCCATGTACATACCCTCCCATCTCCTGCCACCTTCTCTCACAGTTCATAATGAGGAATTCATATTTCATTAAAATTGCCGACTTCATGAATGATGACAACAAGCTACCCTCCGATGAGTGAGACGCCAGTCCATCTCATCATCATCATGAATACTAACACATTCCACACAGAGAACACTCCAAAAATGTAGAAATGTCTATAGCATATACACTTCTCAACCAGTACTAACTATAGAACTATTACCACTCAACTTCTTTCACACTCCAACCCAAACACCAAAGCATGTAATCTTATCTACTCAAAATAAAATAGTCATGTTACAAAATACTTTTGATGTAACATATTATAAAATAAGAAATATACTGAAATATAATATAATATTATTTTGGGAAACCAGAAAAGTCAAGTGACTCGTGAATGAAAGATATCCTCACAAACTCTTAAAGACCGAATCCAATCCAACATCATTTCTAGCACATCAACAAATTATACCTCAAAAGGTTTAACATTTTGAGAAATAAAACTAGCATTTGAGTCCACTATGTTACAATATAGCGAACAGTATATTGTATATATCTCAAACGACCACCAAGCTGTTTAGTTACTGTTTAGCACACCTTCCAATGGTTTGGTCAGGCCCACAAAGTACCGAACAACACTATTTAGAGCTCCTAGAAGCACACACTTCATTAGCGCAGACACAGTATTATTATTACTTGATCCACACACCGTAATTTGTATGAGATCAATAGTATACAAATTATAATGGAAATAGCAATAGGAAATGTGTATTGTTAAATATTTACTTTTCTATATAGAATCGATGTATAAATTCAGTACCGAATTTTTATGCACACATCTCCTTTGATCATTTTACATGATTATGAGATTGTACAAGAATGATAACGAATGATGCGTGCGCTTAAGCGTCACACGTCACACAATCACACGAGCAAATCATGACAAACTACTAACAACGCTTCCAAATTCCAAAAAGTGCCAATTAACATGAATGCCTCTGCGTATGTGAAGATGTGATGTGACACTAAGTCAGTTTTATTGAATAATCAACCATAATAATATTTTCCCATTCAACCCTTCCTAACAAGAAGCTTCTAGGATGTTATTACACTCACACACATACGTATGACATGAGCCAGAGTCAGTCAGTTACCGTCAATTACTACCTCGACTACAAACCACACACATAACAAAATCAAAGTCAACAAAATTTCAAACATTCATCATAGAATTATTGCTAACGATATGTTTCGTCAACTGCTGCTATTTTATTACATGTCCTATGCACAATATTGCATTGAGGATTAAACCTAAAGAAATTGAAAAGATGAGCTGCACACGAATGACGCCTAGGTACATTACAAAATTACACTGTATATAAAAGAAGAGCCAGGTAATTCAAAGAATAGGGAATGACATTGTAAAATATTCAAAATTCAAATAAACATGAATCCTAATAAATAAATAAATGCCTACTTATAGAAGAAGGAAACAATGTTCAATGCTGGAGTGTATGGTGGGTTGTAGGGAGATCTCGTCAGTCACAGCTTTGTACTCTACTCAACCAACGAGCCAGCCACCCATCAATCCATCCGTGCAGTCATAGCATAAACAAGTCAAATTGCTTTGCATTTCCAATTCACGTGGATTATATTCGTGCAGTCGTTCAAAGGATCAACTACGCTACGTCTACCCACAACTATCAAATCAACTATCTACATCTGTACTTCGTACTATGCCCAACCAGAAACTAAATCCTCACATTACAGTACTTAATCCTCCGCTTCCTACCATCATCCATATCCATGCACAATACGGGACAAAAAAAAATACAACGCAAAATACAAAATAGATACACACATCCCTATACTTATAATATCTGCATCAAAATGTAAAAATAATTATAATCTCATACGAGTACCTATTATACTCTACGTAGTAGGAAGAACTTACGTAACTTTCCACTAACATAATAATGGTAGTATACGTGTAGTATAAAATAATATAGTCTCTTATTTAAATCTACAAATTAGTACTCATACAGAGGCAGAAGAGTAAAATGAAATAAAACATGGAGTTATATATAATTACATTTAATATTTTGCCAACTCCAATGACTCAATCCTAGATTCGTTTGTAGATGGAGAGGATACTACTTCCACATCTATCATAGTAGAAAAAAATTAGAAATATAATAATAACATAATATCATGAGTTGATCTGGCTCTAACTTCTAGGCTCTAGAGCGTCTATAGTCTAGCGACGAAAAAAAAAACACGAAAGGATGAAGAAAAGTATAAATACAGGAGCCAAAATTAGGAACGTATTATTTACACACACAATAGGAAAAGGAATACAATGGGCGTTAAATAAGCAAATAGTCTCTCATGGTGGTGAAACATATTTTTTGGTTCCGTGAGTCTCGACTCGTCCATAGAGTAAATAGATCTCTCTCATTTTCTCTCTCTCTCGATCTCACTTATTATTGCTCTGCCTGCGTATTATGTCTATGTGAGCTGGATTTGGATTTTTACCCTACCATTTTATTTTATACTGGAGAACAGAGACGCAGACCAGTACGTACAGTGCAGTAGTTGAGAATTATATATTTTTTGAGGATATGGAGGGAAGCAGTGAAGCGAGTGAAAATTGATAGGCATGAATTTTTCGCCTGGATGTTGAAATAAGTGCAGCGTGTAAATAAATACAAGAGAGAAGCAAAAAAGCAAAAAGGGAAATCTACACGTATACTATTTACATACATACTGACACTATGTATGTAGGTAGTTGCCTCTTTCCTCCAGAGCCCCTCAACATCGTGTACTCTTGATACAAAATATACACGTATACCTACCTAGGGATATTTGTAGATAGGTATATATTTGTATATAATCATGGATGTATGGAGTGATCTTTTAAAGCAAAAGCAACAAAACCAGGAACATAATAATATGCACAGCATCCACATAGGAGTAGATCCCATGCCATGATGCCCATTGGATAAAGCACAAGCACTCTGGATGAGATTGACTACAGAGGAGAATGTAGAATAGTGTTGAATTGTGGAAAATGAAGAGGACGTAGTCAACAAGGCCGTAGCACTGGAGAGACGGATAACTCTCTAACCGAATAAGCGACTAAGCATGTGGCTTTTCCGGGGAGTTACAATACATACAGCCGAGACACTACTACATATACTAACTACACGGATGAAAATGAGAATCGGATCGGGTAGTACTGTACTACAGATACTGTCGTAGTCAGAGAGGCTCAGCATATACATATACAGATATCCCATGTATTTCTATAAAAGTGAAGACTCGCCGAGAGTTTAGTTAGGTTATGGATGGATGGATGGGTTTTCACAGGGAGAGAGAGAGAGAGAGAAAGCGAGGCTGGAACAACCCGGGAAAGTGAGTGAGTTTTATTTGGGAGTCGTTTTCCTTTTCCTTTTCCCCCACACTTCTAGCTCTTCTGTCTTTTCTTCTTTCCACACACATACAGAGCTCTTTACAACTTACACAATATCAATTCGCAAAATTGGCTTCTTCTCCCCCCCTTCATGAGAATCTTCTCCTTTTGTATATAAAACATAAAAGCACCCAACGATCTCTCTCGCTCACTCTCTCTATTTCTCTTCACTACCATCCCATACCATTGTACATACTGCCAAACGCCATACATACAACTTCCCCGTTACCGTTACTGCTTCAAAAACTGGGGGATAAAAGGCGCTCGTTCAGACACTACTGCCATATTGCTTGCATTCTAATAGGGCCATAACGGAGCGGTCGGGGCTTCATAAATCTTGACAAATTGTCTTTGTGAATGGGATTCTAGCGCTGTTATTAAATTTTTTAATGGTCCGACTTGTAAAATGGATTGATTGAGTCCTACATCTCGAGAGCAGAACAGAAAGAGAGAGCCCTCTCTCCTCCCTCTCTCTCTCCCACTGTCATCTTCTTCTCCTCCCATTTTTTCCTCAAAGAAACTTCATATACACATTATAAGGGAACATCACCATATCATATCCAAAGAGTAGAGCCATAGCACCAGAGAGCGATAAGATCAAATCCTATAATGTTCTCCAATAACAAACGAGCGACTGACACGCGACAATCATTTCCATTACATATTCACTAGTCTCGAAAAAGGACTTTGTTTTTGCCTTTTCCATACATAGTACGTACTATGACAATGCTTTCCAGTTACAGTTAGTCCGACAATATGAGACCTGAACAGACAGTATTCAACAACGTATATCTGTAACATACTAAAAGTACGCCACACACACAAATAGTAATACGAAAATGAACAATCAACTTCCTCAATCTTCAGTGGTTATTCTTACAAATAGAATTGTATTTAAAATATCAAGTGTTTTTAATCGTTTCTATACAGGAAAGCTTCTACTTGTAAATCCAAATCCAAGTCGACCTTGACATACTGCAATAGTAGCCTATTCTTGTGTGAAAACTACATTTAAGGGCCCAACAACATATCATCACCACACACATCTGTATGCCTTGTGCCTTGTCTCAAACAACTTCCAACATACACCAGATCCAGAGATCCAGCGAAATAAAGAACCGGAAGCAATGGGAGCAAGCTGTACATCTTCCCAATAGCATATGGTACCAACACTCACGAAAGAGCTCAGGAGTCTCTCTGTCGTCTAATGTCTAACAACCTAACGTCTTCTGAAGCCATGCTTCTTTTCTTCCGCGTAATTTTCATCCTCTGCGACACATTATTTACAAAACCGAACAAAAGTACTGTAGTCTGTGGCTGTATGTCTGTCGCCAACCAACAACGCCAGCTAGCTATCTACGTCTCCGATTCCTCCTTATTACTACTTACGTCTTGTGAAATAGAAGCTGACGTATACGGCAAAAAGAAGGTATAATACAAGGATTTACACACACCATCATTTCGAGTTAAGGAAGTCTACGAAGTACGAAGCGCATTGAATCTCGAAATAAAGATATTAGTTTTCAGGAACGAACCAAACTTCTTACTCGACTATTTCTACTTCCTTGTTTTTAGTCCACACAGATATAACAAAGCTTCTGACTCTGACCATCACCATCCAAAAAAAAATTACAAGTGGGTCAGAGGTCTTCCATTATAAATACTGATATTATGTAAGAGACGCATAGAGTTTAAACAACAAGCACTGTTCACATTTAAGGGCTATTTTTTCGTCAACAGCTCTCTATTGCTATGCTGTCTCCGTATGCTCTTGAGTATGTGTTTTTTGGATGCACTCAAGTGCAACTAGGACTGCTTCAGCAGTTGAGAATATGCAGTGCAGTAAAAGCAAACCAAAACTGCTGCCTCTCAGATCACCGTATGGTTCATAATAGTCACATCGAGAGACGCATTCACTCGCGTACCGACCGCCGTAAACACACACACACACACACCGACTCTCTTTCTCGCAACACACGATTATTTCGACAGGAGACACGTGGCCGTGCCACCTGCCAAACACATGTTACTCAATTGATCTGCTCACTTTTCTACTTATTAACCATACTCGGAGCTAATTGGCACAATAAATGTCCTACTGCCCAATTTTTTCATAATAAATAGTAGTATATACGAAAACAATCAAGATTCCCTCGTTTTTTAATTCAAATTCAGGCGCCAAAATCATGTTTAGTCCCATCAATAACGACCATAATAATAATTAATAGTAGAAAGAATCCCAGAATTATTTTTAATATATTTGAGAAACAATATTTTAGTTAACGTTGTGAGCAAATTTATTAGTGTCTCATTTCCGACAGCATTTGAGTATTTTGAGTCTACGGCGCTGAGCTTCCCTTGGTTTTCTAAATACTGAAGATTTAAAAATTAAATCGGGGCAATACTATATAGAGCACTACAACTACCTACAAATATAACAACGTGCCTATTATATTCATTGCACTTCATAATTTTCCCCGTTAAGTAAGCTCATGTTTGTCTCATCAACTACTACAAGATGTAGGGGGGACATTCAAAACCGCCCGAGTTTCACATCCTGTCCAGAAAAGAGAAGATGAAGAAGAAGAAGAGGATACCCTCGTCTTTAATGACGAGAGCCGATCTGTAGAGATTTCAATGTCATAACATGGCCATTGATCACCCCAGCACTAACTCTACGTAGCGTACATACCCAAGTAAGTAGAACATACATCATGGATGCATACATGTATCTTAAGGCAGCCTCCTCCACAGAAAGCACACACGCGGAGTAATAATTTTTCCCTGTAATTTAAAACCATTCATTTCTGTACCAGAGAGTGAGTGTGCGAGACAAGACTTATATTTTGTAGGTAGGTACTTTACTTCTTACTATACCTCCTGCATATCTTGAATACAGATACGGAACAGAGCCACAGCAGCACCTATCATTCATCTCGAATTTTTCTGTCTTAAAGATTTTCATTTCATAAAACTGAATGAAGAAAAAAAAAGAAAAGAGGTCTCATTGAAAATCATATGAGTCTATAGACAGTTGAGAGTGGAGTACAGGAAGAAGGCGGAGAGAAGTACAAGCATTTCATATCCCTCAAAAACTGAACTGGACAATGACAAGGACGAAAACAGGACAGAGACAATACAAACAACATGCTATTTCCATTTACTCTCTTACCTTATGCAATACTGTCTGGAGATGAGATTGAGAATATGAAGTATGTAGCAAAATGACACGTATACCTTATATGCCTCCTTTTCCTCAACGTTTCACTTTTACAGTAACTACCACTATACCAGGACTAAGAATAGTTTTACACATTCGGATTCAGAGTCTATATGAAAAATCTACCATTCATGATCCCCGCTCTTTTTGTCACCTCAATAAAGTAACAAAATAAATGAATTTTACACATTTAGTATTCCGCTCACATTCACTCAACTTAATACATACATAATATACAGCAGACTCCTCATCATTATCATTACATTACAC
>JAQFZE010003852.1:0-11974 GCA_034695245.1 Dicyrtomina saundersi
CACACTACTTTATTCTCGATAAGTATAAAAGTTTTTTTTGTACTTAATGAAAAAATTCAGCCGCAAATGAATTATGACGATGATCAGAAAAAATGTAATAGTGTGAATTGAGATGCTAGCTCTCTCCCTCACTTATGTTAGTTAGTAACTTACTCTCACACTTCCCTCCACACATATACATACACAGAGAGCCACACACACACACACACGCACTTTCTAGTAGGCGAGACTTTTGAAGGCCAAAGATGCGAGTGAGTGTTAGGAGTTGCGGGTGAGAGAGAGAGAGAGAGAGAAACTTGTGAAGTCACCGGAAATAAGGAAATTATTTCTCGTCACGAGTTTGCTCATATTAATATGCTTATGCTTGAGTGTACATAGTGTTAAGTCTAATGCAAACGTTCACTTAAGACTATGGATAGATATGGAGGCATTTCCAGGCCAGATGTCAAGACGAACATTGTAGTAATAATGCTATATAAGCTCTTCCAAAGTTTGCTATTGATTAAAATTCAGCCCTAGTTATTACAGTTTACATTAGAGAGTTGTTCCACTGCCATCACCATCCCCACCTTCTCTTTCCTATATATTATACTATTACACTCTCCCGCAGCTCCGAGTCTCCCACGATAACAAATTCTCCAAGTTTTTCTCTCACTTTGTACACAAACAATATCAATACTTTGAGACAAGAATGATTTATTTCATCAACTTGTGCAGTTGTACACTTTTAGTAGTGGAAGTAGTGGCACTTAACTGTTTCATATTTTTCTTTTCAAGTGTTTTTGTAGCGTACCTAATCCACCTAAAGATACAAGATATTTGGGGATGGAAGGTGTGGGCGGGAGGGCAGTTTGTTTCATTTTTGCAATTTTCCCATTTTTTTTTAGTGCTAGAGTGATACAAATAAGTGTAGTAGTTAATGTAAGTAGTACTAATATCCTGCTGTCTATGCAAAAAAAAAACCTTCATAATTTGACGCTTTTACATATAACTTTAGGGATTTTTTAAATTTATTATTTACTCACTCAAAAAGTGCTTAATAAGGAGAATATTTTTTATGTATATCCAGCTTTGACTTGATCCAATTTTGAAGGAGACTCTCCGTCTAGTCTCACTCAGCTTATAGTCATGGACTAGATTTGGATGGATTTCATCTAGGACACAGCACTAACTCTCCTCATTTTTGTCTAATTTTTTAACGCAAAATTTGCAGTTTTCTCCTTTTAGGACACTCTTTAACGATCTTTTTTATTATCTCATGAAAGATAAAATCGTTTTGTTACAAGTTTGAGCTTTTTTTACTAGTATAAATTACATCGCTTACTGTGCTTCACTTCCATGCTGCCATTCCCATTACCATATAAGAGCCGTCAGAAGAACGGTCCCGTAGGAAGGTTGCTTTCTATTATGACTTGGAGAGAAATGGATTCGTTTGATGACCACGAGTCACTAGTATAGGACCGGGACCAGGGCGAGACTATTAGAAAGGGTGCATTAGAATACGAATTAGAAACCGGGGCTCTATTTGGATCTTATGACTGTTATGTACTTATTGATTTGACATCATATGTGGGAAAGCGACGATGGAAGGAGGAATAAAAATTTGATTTATGAAAAGTCCAATGGGTTCTGTAAATACTACGTATTATAATCCCAGGCTTGATAAATCTCACAGATTCCATTTTATTTCCGAGTGTGATGACTTTGGAAATGATCTGTGAATGTTCCCATGTATTTACCTATGTTGTATGTTGCTATACTGTGACTGTGGGGGAAGAAGGATCAACGGTGCTTACAGTTTAGAGATATAAATGTAGACTGTATTTACGTGACACATTTATTAGATAAAACCCATCGATTAGTGGAAAATACAATACTGCTTGTACTACTTACCATTATGGCTTGCTCCCAAAACGAACACAATACTGACACCCCGCCACTAAATCAGCCCAAAATTTAAAATTTTTTTTCAAACTTTTCGAAAAAAAGACAGTAGATAAAAAAAATCAATTTTGAAGGAATTGCAAAATTTTTATTTTTCAAGAGCTTCAAAGTGGTATATCATGTGTCTCATTTTCTTTAAAGCGTGCTAAATTCTATAGGTACAAATAAAATAGTCATAATAGTATGTGGGGTAAATCTGTGGTTAAGTATGTAGGACGTGAGGGAGAAATGATTGAACCGAACTGAAGTTGATGCCTTAATATGTTGATTTATAGGGACTGACTGATTCCAGTCGTGAGGACATGGAGAGTCTTGATCTCGATTATCCATTAGTCAGTAGCTCTGCTCCGCGTTGCTGTACTTCATCTCTAAAGAAGCGGCTAGTAGTTCTCTTCGCTGATGTTCACGACAATATCGTCTTACGGATTCATCCCAATGTCACAGCTCAAAGCTGCCAATGTCTTTGATCATTCCCGCAACCAACGCATCATCCTCGTGACCAGCATCTTTTACTCTTGTCAGACTCGTCGGGTCTCTCATCTGATGAAATGTCAAAAAAATATCCCCCAATATATCCGTAAACACATAACTTAAAAAATTACATATGTAGATGTACTCGAATATTTTTTTTTGTGTTACTGGTTGCCAGTGTAGAATTAATGTTTTAAATGTAATTTTGATAAATGTAATAATTATTTAGACTAATTATAATAATTTGAGTATCGCTATTACAGAACGAACAGTTTGATTTAAAATGGTACAGGCTTTACTTTACAGTTTCCAACAGTCTGGGCAATTCATACTTATAATGACAGGATAATTATTATATACTATTATGTGAATTATTTTTTAGAGCTTATTGTATGTGAGGCACAAAGGTTTTTGAATTTCTGACCATTTCCATCATACATATAATAATATTATGTTCAAAGCAATGTGTTTCCTCTTCCCTTTTTTGCGTATTGCTTCTTCTTTGTTTGGGGAAGGCGCAATCCTACAGTCAACAGTGAATTTTAAAATTACCCCTGTATAACTACCGCATTTCTATGATGAGTTTTAATTACTATAATTACTCCTAAATACTATACACACACAATACTACGACACCCTAATAGACACCGGCTGGCTACAGATTACCGACACCAATATACGTAATTATATACATATGTACAGTTTTATACTTTTGTAAAATTGTTTTCTGGACCAGCATATAAGTACACTTTTAATATGCGATGGGGAGAGGGATGATCACGACTACTCACATTACGCAGACCACGCATGATTTTTGTTACTACTATAATAATAATTACAAAGCACCTACTAGACGCAATGTAAAATTCACGCTTAATTTGATTATACTTTGTGGACATACATACTGGTACATAAATTAGCTCTAAGAATGTTTTCTTCCTCTTCTTACTTCTTCACCTACCCATCATCCTAAAGAGGGAGATATGGGAGACAATTAAAGTCTCTAAAAGTCCCACGATTTCTCTGTTTGTTTTGTTATACAGATATCTATATAGAGAGTCTCCTCACTTTGAGACTCCCAGCCCAGCCGAGCCTCACTTAAGAAAATATGTCCCATATTATCCATTATTTCCACTTGTTCTCAGCTCACTCACAATCCGAGTCTCGGATATGAGATTTAGTTAGACTTTACATGGAAACTCATGGGACGAGTTCAATTTTCAACTTGGAGTGGAGTGAGTGTTAGCCTTGAGCATTTAGCAATGCTTAGAGTTGGAATGCTAATCGTATAATTTATGCAAAAGTTTATTTACACAATTAGATGAATACATTATCATCGATTTGATTCCTCACTCCCCGCCTGTATCATCCTCTAACTCTTGAACAACAACAAAACAAAACATCTGACTACTGAAAACTGAAACTACTCTGTATAGTGAGAAGTCATGCTTCAAACTTTGAGCTAATTTCCTCTCAGAAATTGAACACACACAGTCCATGTACTACGCTGTGTACACTCTACACTCCACACGCATCTTTATATTGCTCTCTGACGATGAGTCAATGTTTACAAAGTTCTGATTAACACCTATGCAAGCAATGAGGAGCTGAACTTCACCATAGTAGATGATATAATTTTTCTCAAATCTCAAGACACATTATGGCCAACATCTTTAAGTGGAGTCAACACCTTCTGACTTCTGGTTGAAAAAGAGTGAGTGGCCTTCCACTATACTTACTACTGGACGTGAACACGTTTCCAATTCCAGTACATGACTTCCAGTGTACGGATTACAAATCTGTGAATTAACACTCCTCAGCTATACTATACACAATTAGCCTCATAGCCTCATGCTTTTATGTCTTTTCTTTTCCATGTGAGGTGCGTCGTTGTTTGTTTTTTTATTTATTTACTGATAGTGTGATGGAATTTGAATTTTCGGATCCGATGCGAGGAGGTCTAAAAACCGGTCAGCTTTCCCTCCCCCTGTCCCTCAATAATGATTTTCTGTACAAATATTAAGGGGTCATAAATTAATCACGTCTACAAAAGAAACGTGAGATTTTGAGCCCCTTCTGCCCCCCCCCCTTTTTGTTTTGGTATGTACGCCCATGTAAAAGGATAGGCGCCTAAAAACTTCTCCCGAGGTGTGTACAAATTTTCTTTTAAAGAATCTTGTTATGTTTCTTCTTCTATTCTTCTCCTTCAAGTCTCTAGCCATTTCCTTTTTCTTACCAAAGAAATGCATCTCTGTCGTGCATTTGATAGTTTGATGATAGATTGTGACTACAATAAAAAAAACTGTGCTGTTTTCTGTGTATACATAATGTGTTCTATCATCCCTCAAGTATGGACTATAGAGCTCCGACGATAATACGTAATATATAGAGCAAACTGTGACTGTGACTTCATAATATGTAAATTGGAGATAAAAAAACATACGCGGTGAAGACGCGATTTTAATCTAAGGAGAATCTGTTAGGATTTGTAGGATTACATTAAATGGTTCGTGTACATACATAATATATTAAGAACTAGATTTGAGTTCAAATGCTGAATTAAATGTGTACTTACTGCTTAGCATTAAAATAAGGATCATTGTCAAATTTGAGCGCGTAAGTTTAAAAGGTTACCCAGGGGAAATTAATGACATAATTTCAGTTTCAAGACGAGCTGCTCTGTGCTCACGAGTTTCGAAGGAGCGTATGTATATGTAATGTAGTTAGGTATTTGTTAGAATTATAACTCACGTTATAGAGCTGAAGAAAAAGGAGAAATTGGAATAAATTCGTAAATACTTAAATGACAATGCTGGAGACTTGAAGACTTCAGGGGAGGTAAGTCCTTAAAGTAGTAGGAAGGTGTTCTACGAACATGGGAAGTAGGCATTTCAAATGACATATACTCACGGTTAGTTGGTACTCATATGCTTGGAATGTAAATATCGGTACAATTGAGATAGAGACGTAGGTATGCTAATATGGAATGTCGACTAAAATTTGTACGGCTTGTTACGTCACAGTTACGGTACGGTTACGGTTACGGTGTAGTAAATTCTATGGAATGTATATCGATGTATAAAATACATATATATAATAGGGAGGCCATATATAATTATTATATCATCAGGTTTCTCTGTCTGTCCCCTTCTGATATATACACTTTGTGTGTGTGTGTGTCTGTAACGTGTTTGTGTGAATAATACGTAGAAAAATGTGGAGCTCATGACAATTGAAACGAAAATATGTTGTCGCGGCACTATAGGAGATCGAGTAATAAGAGGAGCTACTAGCTAGCGGACGGAGACGAGAATGGGAATGTTGTCGTCGGTTTTGTACTACAGAGATTTACAAGAAAAGATTTTGATGTATGATTGTCTGATTGTCCCCCTTCTCTCTCTCTAGCAGAGCGACACGACGACAGTGACGACGACACGACAACTCTTTGTAGTTCACGACTCCATTCTGAAATTCTACTCACTACTTGTAAGTACATAAGGCTTTATTGAAATCAAAAAGCTCTTTTGTTTTGAAACTCGGAACAAAGCTCGAGTTTGCTTTAAAGACTTGATTATCCTCCATTTATCTTTTATGTCTACGTTCTCCGTTTTACGCACTCCGTACTCCGTACTCCGTGAGCAACTCACTACTATAAATAGTATCTATTGTCTATTATACTCTCTACAATAATAATTCTAGACGAGACTAATTTAAGGAGCATGTAATTATATTACATGGAGGTAATAAACGTTATGTTAATCCACGACCACGACCACGCTGTATATGTATTATTATTAGATGTTGTGCGTGTCAACACAGTTCATAAGCACACAAGTGCAAAGCTAGATGTCCTTTGTCCGGGATTAATAATAATAGTAATTAAGTATATTGTGAGTACAAATTAACATGTACTTTTCCTATTTACTATTTACCTATATATATGTATTATTAGCTCTTTGTATAATTATAAAGGTAGATGAAGGGATATGGTGGCAAATAATTAATTACTAGACAGCTGTCTGTGTTCCTCTCTGATATTCTATGAGCATTGTTCTAATCTGAACCGTGCAAAATATTCAAAATAATAATTCTTTTATGTCCACACAT
Source organism: Dicyrtomina saundersi (assembly GCA_034695245.1). Classification (NCBI taxonomy): domain Eukaryota; kingdom Metazoa; phylum Arthropoda; class Collembola; order Symphypleona; family Dicyrtomidae; genus Dicyrtomina; species Dicyrtomina saundersi. Next base: position 6,523 of record JAQFZE010003852.1, read on the forward strand.
TTTGAGAGGGAGCAAAAACTATGACGATGAGTGATTGGTTTCTCTTTTCTATTTTCTATCGTTTATCAAATTAATGGAAAGTTATAATATTCTATATGTAATATATCTATATTTATTTAATTACATTAATAGAGTGTATCCGCCTAGATAGTTATGTGCAATGCATTTATATGGCTTGTAATAGTAGGTAATTTGTCCCTTTAAATTAGTTCAAAGAAACTCCAGTTTCCCAGTTCTGATCACATATAATATACATAAATGTTTAGCTATCAAAGCCCTGTGTATATGTGTGCAAGTATTATATGATATGTATTTATAATTACAATTACATGCATAATTATTTTAATCGGAATATCGGAATTGGCATCAATTTATTTTGCTAGGGCGGATGCGGATATACAAAACAGGTACTACTAAAACTTAAAACATTAGCGGCACTATGTATGAAAAGGGACACAGAAATTCCTAATGGTAAAATTTAACGGAAACGTAAGGTATATTAATTATTTAAACAAATCTCATTTTCTTCAATTTAGAATTCGCAATTGTTTTAAAGTCTAAAACAAAATGAATTGACAAAAAAAATCGAAATTAAACAAAAACGCCCGTTGTCGTACAATGTAATAATTATACCGCAAATAATTATTATTGTTCGTAAATAATTTGTTTCCGAAAAATTATATGCGTTACTGTTTCAAATTCATATTTGAATTTTGTTTTTGGGAGATATTATAAGAACTGACAGACTGAGACGATACGAACGAACTGCCAGACTGGGTCAGTATTTAATAGAAATGAAGGAGATTACTAGATGTTACCCCTCGCCCCCCCCCCCCGCTTCCAATCCACAAACTACTAATCAAACATTGAATCGATCAAACTATAAAATACGAATACAAGTTAATCAAGTACGAAAAAATAATTAATAATACATCATAATTGTAAAAGTATATAAATATATACCTACATTTAAATTAAAGGTGTACTGTGAAGGAGATGGATTAGGATTACTATAACGATTTACTAGAGATGTAGTTTTTGTATAGAAACTGTTTGTTACGACAGATATGTATGTTATTTTGTTGATTGATTGAATTACATATTATATTACTTTAAGTGATTGTGTGCTAACGATTACAATTTTAAAAGGTTACTATTCGTTATAATGACTATATGACTACATACTGTACTTCTTTATTATTCGCTATATAATATTGTAAGATTTTTGAATACCTGTAGAATGTTTGAATGTAGTAGAGTATATTATTAAATAGTAGGAACATAGGTAAAATTATTATTATTTGTTTTCAGATTTTTCGTACAGTAAGAATAATAATTATTAATAGTAATCTTACACAGTTGAATAATAAAATCAAATCTCTGAATTTAGACGTTACTGAATAAAATGTTAAAGTTGAATTTTGCACTTAACTTCCCGTTAAAAAAAAATCTCCGTTTGTTTACATTTATTTACGCTAAAAAATCCTCATGTCTCTTGCACGTACTAACTCCATCCTTTAAAATTCCTTTAAACTAAATATATCCATCTACATAGTAACACATGGGTTTTTAATAGTAAAAGTTTTAAATACACATCATTCATATTTCACTTCAAGCTACAGATATGATACACCTAAATATACTTGCATGTCAAATCCTTTCATTTTAAGCTTATGGATGGGCGCGGTGGACGGGCCGGGTTTTGTACAGTGAGGAGATAATGCCAGAACGGCGGGACTATTGATAAAAGTTTGTAGAGTTGTGAGTACAGTTGTAGTCTTAGTTATTACAGGACGGGGGAAACTACTGGAAATCACTCTGTATTTGTCTAATGTAGGTGGAGGCGCCAATAAGCTTATCATGTGAAATGCCACCAATTATGAGAAAAACTAAAAAAGAGCACATGGCCATTGTAAAATTGAGTGTTCCTGCTCCTGTTGTATGTACATTGTCAAAGGCTATGGGGGTTGGGACTGGGACGCGAGAGAGGGAGAAAATAAAAACGCTCTCCCGTTAACTTTTCTTCTCTCGTGTGGCACACCATGTATGTACGACATAATATGTACTGGTCCGTACCCACCTAGGTACATGTATGATGGCGATTAGGATTGCTGAACGAAAGCGAAAGGGATAGAACGATAGACAGCCACCAACACCAGCCGAGTCAAAAGTCAGATCTGGTCCTCGTCTGGAGCTGGAGTAGATGGAAACTACAGGGGCATAGATGTACACACCTTTACATATATATAGTGCGTACGTATTCCCAAGACCGAGACCAATACTCCGCAGACTTCCAAATTTTTTGAGAGTCGCAAATCGTAGGCCGAGTTATGAGAATAAGCTTTTATGACTGACAATGATTAGGACGAGCGTATACGTTTAAACATAAATTAGAGTGAACTCCCTCATCTTTTCCATTTAATGGTAAAATCTTAAATGAGTCGTCAGTTTTCTACCCATTCACTCACAGTCACTCACTCACTCATTCATCCATCCATCCAGTCTACACAGATTTGACTCTCCTCCACCTCCTCCTCCTCAAAACTTTTTCAGCTTTTTTAGCTTTTCCATAACTTTATAATATGACTTTGTGCCGACGACGCCGTGATCCATGATGCATGCATGTGTCTCTTCAGTTATCATTAGGAACGCCGACGAGCACGCACTCCTATCATCTGTTTCGATGGAATTCCATGTCTACGTCTATTATTCACTGGATATCTCCAAAGCCAAAACACAACATCAACATGTGTGTGTACCAATCCTTATGCATGGACATGGAGAACGAGAAGTGCTCTTTTACAAAGGCAAACGTACTTCCGAGATCCAGTCCCAAGTTTACGTTAAAAAAAGCAACACCATGCTGTCCTCACAGTAGACGTCTGTCTGTCTATAACTGTCTAGATATTCTGAACAAACCTGGGGTTTCGTTGTGTTAGACCGCTCTCTCACTCAGCTCTCAATACTTATCAGTAGATCGACTATTTATTCCTTTCCAGGTACCCGGACCGGGACCGGGACCGGTGCTGGTGCCGGTTCCCGGGTATCTCGATCGCATGAGGGTTCTATACGCATAATTTCTACTTTCAGCTTGCATGAGTACGATAATTATATAAAAAATACGAAGAAAAGTGTTAATTCATGAGCATTAAATAAAATGCAATAATCAAGGAAATGACTACGTGTGTGTGTGTGTGCTCTTAAAGCCTAAGCATATGAAAAAAGAAAAAAATCATGGAATAACAGGGTTTGTCGACGATTATCGACAGTCGTACACATATACGTAGGTTGTCCCTCATTAAATTAAAGCTCACCATCATTTATATTTTCCTGCGCTGCCGTTGCCGTTCCCGTGGCCCGCGTATGTCCGTGATCTGGATCTCCGAGTTTCCGTGCCGGATGATTCCCGTGTATATTATTAGAATTAGAGGGAACATGCAAAGTCATGTAAAATTAAAGTTGCTATTAACTAATTGAAACGGGTAATTCCGGAGCACGTCACTCCTATTCTATGTAGATCATACAAAACTCACCGAAACAAACTTACGCACAAAAAAACATAGGAAATAAATGTACCTGCCTAGGTTGGTATTTTTTTTTGAATTATTTTAATCGTCTACCAAAAAAATAGGTTGTACAATATAGAAATTAGCCATAGAAGGCCATAGATATACACATGCAGTGAAATACAATTTTATTTGTACAAAAGGAAATCACTATACTGTTTCAATAATACCTAACGACGTTATCTAAAAAAACTCTGACTTTCAAAACTCAAAACAGTAGTTTCAAGACATCCTAAGAGGTGCGAGGTATGTCAGAGAATTAGAGGGGGCTTAGGAAAAACAAAAGTTTTGTTTTGTACAAAAATGGTGAAATTACTAATAGCCATATGCGCCATACGCATAATATTCGTAGTGAAGTCGTAGTAAAGCAGTATTAATTATACACACTTTTACGTTGAAACAAGACACTCACTAGTCAGTCAGTCCCAAGTCAAATGACGTCCCGGTTTCTATTTCTATCTACAATACAATCTACGTATACCATTTGGGAATCTCAAAACTTCAAACTCGGGTCCGGATGTATGTATCTGGAGTGTAACTTTTGCTGTTTCTGTCCTACAGACAAAAGTGGAGGAGAGGATCCAAGTGCACAGGGCACCGACTGCAGAGTCGAGAGTGAGGCTTAACGATGAGATTGTTTGAGGGGGAAAAAGAATTTTCTTGTACGATCAAGATACTTTTCGCGACGACGACAGACATGGACCGAGAAAGAAGAAGCTATCTGTAGAAAGAGAGAAAGGGTGGGAGGTAAACTCTGTTTCATATTATAGCAATTTACTGTACAATTCCATACACGGACATCCATAATGGAACTCATGTCGTAGTCCTTGTCGGAGATGTTGAAAAATACATGCGAGTGTGTGTGTGGATGGAGAGTCTGAAGGAGAGGGGGGGAAAAGAAATTGAGATTTTGGGATGATTTGAGTGTTGAAGCACAGGAAAAGTGGAACACTATGCTAAGTAAGAGGCATCTGGTCTTGACACACAATGACGCACGATTACCGACAGTCCATAGATAGCTAGATACTAGATCTTCCATCATATTTTCAAAAACTTCATTGGTCCTCAAAATCCTTGTTTGATTTCCGCCTTCCTCATATTATATGAACCAGGAACCAGCACTGTCATGGGCCCATAGGCCAGACCCATAGGACCGACCATCATTCCTAATCCAAACAACGGAGCAGACAACTAACAAACTATATCTGTGAGAGTATGCGGGTACTCCTCTTCCCTCCATAATAAAGGAAAGAATAGAATCCTAGAAGTGTACCGTGTGTCTCCAAAGGATCACCAAAAGGAACGGCCCCGGGAACAAATCAACAACTCCAGGTACAACGAACGTGTACATACACACAACTTATTAGTTTTTCACCATTGTTGGTTAGATTTGACGGATATACGTTTATCATCCAAAATCCAATGACATCATCATCATCATCATCTCATGTATTTTACATTTCAAAAATACAAATCCTTTGGGAATTTATTATGGTACGGAGCAGTACGGAAAGAGTGGTATACGTGTGGTTCCTCCGTCTGTGTGTGTGCGTGAGGAGTCAATAGACTCAACCAGTGCAGCTTAGTGCAGTTGGTGTGTGTCTCTGTGTGTGTTTCTTTCAAAATATGGAATAGATTAACATGAAATGAGGATGGATGTGTGGATGTACGCGGAGGCACTTGACTTGCAATTTTGGCTCTCACAAGTATAAGATGTATGAAGCATATCTCTCGTTTTCTATACTGGGATAGGGAGAATTCTTCTGTAGCTATAAGCCAATAAAGGAACTAGATTCTAATAATAAAATTCATAAATGCAATACACTGATGGAAACTATTTTGACATTGTAATCGTAGATGCTTTTAATAAATCGTTTTTATTTCCC
>JAQFZE010003853.1:0-11974 GCA_034695245.1 Dicyrtomina saundersi
TTTTTTTCCTAAGAGACGTTTCCCTATATACGAGATTATAATTGATTATTGTAATCTTGTTAATGTTAATTATTATTATTGCAGAATACAAAGATTGTTAGCTCCTTTATCATTGATTGCCCGATGGCGCTCTTATTTTAAATATATTTTTTGTCCCGATCAAGACAAGATGACAAGAACAGTACTTGATACACACTTTACTTAAACACTTACGTGTTTGTGAAAGAGTACAGTCGTGTGAAAGTGAAACCAAACGCAAAAAGAATGTATCATTATTGGAAGTACGAATTGACACTTGCAAATCAGATGGACTATAATTAGCATTTGTATTTAAATTAATTTTGCTTGAACGTCATTACTGTAGTAGTAGTAGAGTGGGTTTTATTTAAGCGAGTGAAGGTTACCATGTATACATGCAATACCTTCAAACTAGTACGTACATAACAACCGAGTACCTTAACATGCATGTATATATTTTTCGAGAGCATACAAGAACGCCTCACTGAATCGGCGGGGGCCTAATAAAAAAAGCTATCTCTGTAGCCACAATTGCGACTCCTGCCCCAAGGGTACTGTACATGCAATAGACTAAATTTTACCAGAGGCCCCTAATTTAGGTACTAGGTGACTGGAAACCCCCTAAGTAAACCATGGTCAACCCGAGGGGCGTGACTATCTTAGGGTCAAAGTAAGGTCAAAATTCTTTGGACTTACAATTTTTCCAATTTTTTGAAAAATAATTTTATAAAATTATTGATGGAATTTGATGGGCGATATCTCATTTTGAAGAGAAATTAAAATAAAACATAATGTTCCTTTGCCGTTTTGGCCAAACGGCCAAATTTTAAATGCCAACGTATGCCTCAAAACTCACGACTTCAAAATTTAATGTAACTTTGAAAATTTTCAATCTGTTGACAAAATAGCCTCAAGTCTATACATTATTCTTCATTATTTTAACGTTTAAAAGGCAATAGCTAATTTTAAATGGAAATCAAAACAAAATATTCAGTGCCGTTTTAGATATAAATGCGAATGTATTTATGTATGTATTAGTCTTAATTTATAAAATAAAACAGGCAGGCGTGCTTGGGTGAGCGGTTAGAACTGCAGACTGTAACGAAATTTACAGTCTCAGACCTGGCTTCGATTCTCGGCCACTGCTAATCGTCCACGGCTCGGTGTTGTACGGTAAACGTCACTGGATGGTTGATTGAAACCGAATCTCCTTTGGTGCTCCTTAGTGACCACTACTTACTGTGGGGGCCTAGGGAATGGGACTCCTTCACTGTGGAGGACGGGACAGGAGTAGGTGAATGGGTAATTTGACCGAGACAAAAATGATGCGGTAGCCTCCTACTTCCTCACCCACAGTGACTGTTTGAGTCTGGTTGTATGAAATTCGGTTAAACCGACCAAATTAATAAATTATTATTAATATTAATTTATAAAATGATTTTTTTGAAATGTTGATAGAATTTAGTAGGTAAAAGCCCATTTTGACAAGAAATCAAAATAGGCCGAAATATCATCGCTTTTGATATAAATGACGTGGATATCTTAAAACTTGCGAACCCAAACTAACGCAAAACCTTAAGTCACGTATGCTATGATTGCTATTGTATGATTGCAGCTTGTTTCACACATTCATGGTATATGAATCTTAATTTTTAATGCTAAAAGAATAAACAATAATTCATTTAAAAAAAAGGAGTTGATGTTGTTGGTGGCTTACCATAATTAAAACAGCATTAACAGTATATAGTAGTTTTTATTGCAATCACTGGTATATATTAATACATAAGTATCGTCAAAATGTGTAGTTATAGCTTGTGAAATACATTTATTTCAGTAATAATAAATAGTAAAATTGTTTCATTTAAGAAAGCTATGGACGAATTAGGAATCGGTACATGCTACACGTTATAAAAAACAAAACAATAACAAGAACAAAGTTCAACCCAACACATCCCCATAAAACAAACTTCTCAAAATACCGCTCTGCAAGAGGCTCAGGAACAGAAGCATGCTTTGCTGATAAATTTAATGTGGGTATATTTGATGTCCAGTTTAAATTCAAAGTAAGATTATGATCAGTAAAAGTAAGTGAATTATTACCAAAAGCCGATTCTAAGTTTGACCAAAGTGTTGGAACTGTTCGGAACACTAACTCGCTTGACTCCGGTGTGCTGTAGCAATAAAACGGATTGATAACGTGGTTTTTGTCTATTGTTGTAGTGCACTCACAGTTAAGTATAACTTCAACGGCTCCTAATTTTTCTAGTTTGTAAGTTCTATTAAAATGCGGACAACTAATTGCAACTTCTTCAGCGTTAGTGACAATCAAGCGATTACTATCTACCTGATTAATTGAGAGTTCCATATTACTAGCACACCTAAATGCGCATACCTTTGAGAGTTCCCTTACTGGCTTGTTTTTTAATATTCCTACTGCACAATTTAGATTCTGAGCAGAGTCAGTTTGAAATTGCGGAATTAGACAAATTTTATGCTCGTCGACTGAGCAATGCGGCAGCATATGACTAGTTATCAATACACTTCGATTTTTACTAGTGGCTAAAAACGAACTTTCCTGCGGATAAATAGTACAGCTTTGACCCATAAATGCAAACTGGTAATGCATTATTTTATAAACTGACCAATTGGCATTAATCTTTACAAGCGGAACATTTACTATAACAGTTGCCATTGTTTCCGAAAAGAAACAATCATAGATAGGTATTTTAAAATAGTCTGAGATAGTTTTAATAGGAATTGCTAACTTGTTACCAAATTTAATCTGCTCTGATTCTAACTTTATTAAACTTTGTAGTAGCGTTTTGATAGGTACTAACTTCACTGGAAACTCTTTACGCCTACAGCTATCGATGCTATTCATCATTATGTCATGATCAATCTTTAACAGTAGTAAATGGTATAATTTTGAAATGTAATTCTCTGCATAAGTCATTGACCTACCCACATTTGCGTATATTCGATCAACCATAACTTTTTGGAAATTTGTCATTTGGTCAGCAAATTTAACTATTTTTTCTTCCATTATGAAGTTCTTTTGATCAATTTCCTTAACGGAATTTCGGAGCTGAAATTAACAATATTATATTTTATACAACTGAACATGAATATTTAAACAGAACAATCAGGCTAAAAAACATCTCTGCTATCAATTTGGAGCTTTATCGAATAAAAACATCAAAACGGTAATTTATATTTATTTTAAATCGTATTATTAAACACAACTGCTTACCTGATTGATATGCTGTGTTATTTGGTCTTCAGTACCAAATAAAGAATTTGAAAATTTGTTGATAACAGAATGAAGAACGTATCCTCCAATACCAAATGCTATTCCTACTTGTCGCTTGGGCCTCTTTCGTTGCGCTTCCACTGATGTGTTAAAAGTCATTAGATCTGAATAGTAATCCACAAACATTTCCCGGACTGCTGCTTCTGTTTCGCATTCAATTTCGTACCCCTTCAAATTAGGACATGTATTTTCTTTAGGGAGCAAGGTATGAAATTCAGGCAGTTTGACCTTGTACACCAGCTTCGAATGGCTTTCGTATGAAATGACATCCACCTGCGGTTAAATAAAGTTTTTAAATTAAAACACCGTAATGTAAGCCACTGAAGGTACACACGTTACATTTACTCATTTAGCACAAAACATAAATTTTGATGTTTTCTGAAAAAATTATATTTTTAAATGTTTAAGAAATGTAGAGTGTTGTATAAGTTAAAATATTACCTTTTCTAAATACGCTGGTGGGACATATTTAACGTGCGGCAATTCTTGTAACGCAAAAATTGCAGGTAACCACGCAAAAGGCAATATAAAATAAAACATTTTTTAAAGTTTTAAAATTCTTGTAAATTGTATTGTACCTTCTTGCTAAGACTTCAATTTACAAATGGCTCTCCAGATTTCGTCCCAACTTGTCTTTACGCTCTGAAATAAATCACGTGGTTGTGTTGGCCGAACACAGACAGACCGATTTGTATAGTTTTAGTACATATATGGTACATACATCGTTCATTATATTATATTAATTTCCAACCAGCGTTAGCACATCCTCGTTTCGTGGAAGACAGTTGTTATCAACAAGCAGAAATAATAAACACCTGTAAGCCAAGATTTCAATTGTATCCTTCTAAATATATTCTTTCGTTCAAGTTAGCAACGACAGTGAATGTTTGCCTAATTGTATATAGCTTCGCGCATTATTAATTAGGGTGCACAGCAGTATTTATGGGCATAATATGCTTTTCACATTAAAAGCTTAAAAAATACAATAGGCTTTTACGGAGACGCACAATGAGGTAATTATTAGCAAATTAGTTTGCATTCCTACTAAAATTATACAAATAACAAGTTGTAAATTCTATCAAATTATAAATTTGAAGTCCAAAATAACTTGCTGCCTAAAGCCTTAAAGTACTTAATCACACAAAATAAAAAATTTGGTTTCAGAGTTTATGTAATGTTGGAGCCATGCTTTGCTTGTATACCCTTGGAATAATAAATTTTAAGTTGACAGACACTGTGCAGTAGTTAAAGGTGAAACTTAGCGTGTCTCTGAGCAGTATATGTATTTATTGCTTCATATAAAATAGAGTCCCAGGTATAACGTAAAACCTACTTGGGGTGTTCTGCATTCATAGAAATCATTAAGGCTTGCAACAGGTGTTCGTGTTTGGAAAGATATTAATTTTCAACCTAATACAATAAAACACCTTAACATTTGCAAACCAGACCATGTATTAATTATATATACTATTTAAGGCTTCCAAAACAATATGCATATGAACACAGAGTACCATATTTAAATGAGTACCTACGCAATTCTAAGAATTATTTGTAAAAACAATAATTTACTTGTAATTCAAATACTTTTGGAAATGGAACTCTTAAATAGCTAATAGTTGGCATTACTTGCTACCTGCTTCTAGGCTACGAGTTATTCATTAGCAACCACCTGTTGCAATTGTGCATGTATTACATGCATGTTGTGCGTGTATCAAGGTTTACATACATGACACGTAGCTTATTTGCAATTAACTCAGTAGTCCTATAGAGAATTATTTTTACCAATAACATTCCAGAAACAGAAAGCTAATTTGGCCAGCAATGCTTCTAACTTAATGCATATTAGAGTATGAGGATACCTTAACACATTTGCATGCCTTCATCATCATTTGTTGTATATCGCTGATTGTATTTTGGCAAACATTAAGTCAAATACCAATTGCCGAAGCTACGAGCAGGTTGCCTTTTCTGAAAGCTGCAGTTTCCATACATTTTGATAGCAATGTCAAGTTGTGACAACCAGCAAAAGATAGTGTGTTGCAATCCGTTTCAAAAACATTCTATTCCATTTTCACAAAAGTCAAAACTCAGAGCAATAACTTCTAATTTAGCTTCAACATCCCAATTAAAATTAAAAGCTGGAGAATATATTTGCCACTCTTGTCGAAATACTGCAGCACAACTTTCAAAATCAAAAGTAACAACATCACAGGCAGAAATTACAAATCAAAAAACTTTAAATACAAGCAAACAAAATGATCTACCAAGAATACGTAACATTGTTTGTAACAATCCGTTTAATCAACACGGCAGAATCAAGAAAAAGAAGTCAGGTAAAAGTTGGTTTTCTGTGACGGATAAACTTTCGAAGCAGTGCTTGGATAACGGATTGAACATACTTAAGGGATACCAACTTTGTTACGAATGCTACGTGAAATGTCTAGTTACACTGCAAGGAGAAACCATTAGGTAAAATTTTATAAATTTATTTTATGTAGAGTAATATGAGAACGTGCCTGTTCGACAGAACTGAACTACAAGTTTCTGTATTGAACATTACATTTTAAAGTCAAATATTGCTGTTGAATTGCAGAAATCTAATGCAGTATCTAGCATTATTCAATATTTTCAGGTTCAACATGCCCGTTTTGTAATAACTAAAAGATTTTAAATTTGTTGTTTAATGAATTACAGCAATGAGAGTTACTGCGCTGACCCGTTTAATCGTCACAATAAACGCCGGAAAAAACATCCTTTGCTGTTTTTTAAGACTCCTAGCTGCAAAATCATACAGATTTGTGAACGTATGCAATGTAAACTCAACTCGGACGATGTACTTTGTTCAAGCTGCCGGTTTTACATTAAACGCTTAGAGGATGACAGTCAAGATTGCAATGAAAGAAAAAAGGACCCTGGAAATGAAGAAGACATGAGAACAGATGCCACACCTACTGACTATATCAATGACCCTGAGGTAAACGTAACTTATTTATCCGATTCAGATCGTTCCGAAATTTCGTCAATCTCAAATGAAAGCGAATATTATGACTCTGACGTTGAATTAGAGAATGTCAACCAAGTTATGAAAACACTAAAGCTAGAACCAGTTACAAAATCATGCCGACATACAGATGATAATTTATGTAAATTGTACCTTGAAATTGTTGACGGAATTAAAAGCTCATTGCTTAGATTAGGAAAGCGTGATGTTGATTTAGAAAAACCAGTGTTTTTGTCATCTGAAAGATGCAAGTGTAAGGAATGCAGGATTTGTGTTCAGGCGTTAGCAGAAAAGATTAAATCTACGCCAAACAAAATTGAAAAATATCAAATGTTGACTTGTACTCCAACAAACTTAACTATAAGGGAAATTGAGTTAGGCTATTCTGTTTCTCAACGCATGGCTCAAAAAAGCTATACGCTGAAAAAAACAAAAGGAATTTTTAGTTCACCAGCAAAACGTATTGGTAAAAAATTACCAGATAAGCTAGTGCAAGATGCAAAAGCTTTTTACCTTAATCCTGAAAACTCAACTACATGTCCTGAACAGCGAAAAACGATTGTAATTAGGTACTTCGAGAACGGAAAATTGATAAGAAAGCCCGTGGCACGCCAGGAAATGAAAGTTACTTTAAAAGAACTGCACAGAGAATTTAAACTTCAGCATCCTCATCATGTTATTTCAATTTCGAAATTTTCAATTCTTAAACCAAAGCAATGTAAATGGGGCAACAGTAAGGGATTTCAACAAACTTGCAAGTGCTTAAGTCATGAAAATTTTAAACTAATTTTAGAATCTCTTAAAAAAACAGGAAAGACTCAGGACTTAATATTGCCATTTTTTTGCTCTCTCAGTGAGAATTGTTTATATGGGCTTTGCCCTAAATGTCCTAATACCGACAGCATAAGGGAACAGCTAGATCAAATTGAAGACGATAACCTTATTTATATGGAATGGGTTAAAGGAAACACGCGTTGCATGGAATTAATAAAAAAAACTGTCACCAAGGAAGAATATTCTGTATCCCTGCAGCAAATTCTTAATGCTTTTGGACCTCATTACTATGTTCATATTAAACAACGTGATCACATTAGTTATGTGCAAAGTAAAGCGCTTGAGGGTAGTTGTACAAAATGCGTGTTGTTAGTTGATTTTGGAGAAAATTACTCTTTTATGCTGGCTAACGAAGTTCAATCATTTCACTGGAACAACAAACAGGCCACTATTTTACCATGCGTTTTGTACTATTTTTGCAACGTCTCAAAAGTCATTAAGACTTTGGCATTTGTAGTTATATCAGATTCAATGAGGCACGATGCTACCGCTTTCTGCGTTTTTAGGTCCAAAGTTGTTGATAAAATTAAAAATATGTTTCCTAATATAAATTTTATAACTTACGTTTCGGATAACTGCGGAGGACAATTTAAAAACAAGAAAAATTTTTGCAATCTAAGTTATCATTACCGTGACTTTGGAATTAATGCCAAATGGATATTTAGCGCTGCTGGTCATGGAAAGGGACTTTCAGATGCTTACAGCGCCATTACTAAGCGTAGTACAAGACTAGAGAGCCTTCGTCGAACCTCTCAAAATCCAATCATTAATGCACATGATATGTATCAGTTTTTGTTAAGTGAAAAGACAACAGACACACTTAAATTTTTGTACGTAACTGAGGATGACATTAGCAATTTTGTTGCGACAAAGGGTATCGAGAAGCGATATGAAGGATTAAAAACAGTAACAGGGACAAGGCAGTTTCATGATGTGGAAGTAGGTAGCAACCACAGGTTACAATTTAAAAAGATTTCAGAATCCAAACAAGTTTTTGAATTTAATTTGTATGAAGATCGACAAGATAACCAAGAAGTTCTAATTGTATCAGATGCTAACGTAGGTAGCCATATAGCATTTGTAATTGCAAACCAGATGATGATAGGAAAAGTAGATTGTATCAACAACGAAGAATTCGAGTACGAGGTGTTAATGATGAAAAAGCTGACGAAAGGAAAAGGGTATCAATACACTGAAAAAACTGATTTTGTTCCATTTATTGATGTACTTGGGAAATTGGAAGTACCAAGTACAACAACTGGAAGAGCATACTTTTTTGACGAGAGTTTATATAGTGAAATGCTAAAGCGCGCGGAAAATAGAATAAAGCAGGCTAATATTAAAATTTAACTTCTTATTTAAGTTTAAAAAAATTAATAGTATGGTTTAAAATTTAATTAGCTTTAATAACTTGTTAAATTATTTATGCATACTTGTTAGCCTTTATATAATAAAGTTGGGGAAAAAATTTCAATAATGCGTGTTAAGAAGTTATTTGTAAAATGTCTTAAATCAATTTAAATGTATCGTGTAATTACTAACAATTATAGTTTAATTATTTAAATAAGCAGCCGTTTTCTTGAAATGCTACTTTCCTTTCTTGGTATTAGGTTCTAAATCAAAATACAATACAATAAATAAGATTTACAATATTATTGTTTAATTGAAACTTTAATTTTAAAGTGTATGATAATAAGGTTTTGTAATTCACTAACTTTTATTCTGGTATGATGGTTTCTCAAACTTGTACGGTTGCACAGGATGCCAACCTTTCTTCCAGTCCTCAACTGTTATTAAAAATTTATGATTAGTGTTTTACTATACTTCCAATTTACTTTTTACAAGTGTTAGAGTCACGTGTTTACTTAAATCTAACTAATATAAATAAAATAAACTTGACTATTTACCTACTACTGGCGCAATTTCAGACCCGCTGGCTTGCTTTCGTAACTGCTTTTTCATTTTCTGCTTCAAATTCTTTTTTTTGACTTTTTCTGGGCTTCTTTTCTTTGGCGTGTACGTTCTTTTTTTAAGCAGCCAAGGAAAATATATTTTCATGTATTCGTGATTGCCTTTAATTTCATTTCTGAATTCGCAGTACTTCATATTTTCGTACATTTCAAGCTTTTTAAGTGGGCTCATAGATGAAAAGTTCTTTCGAATGATAAGGTTTTTCATTTTGTCGAGGATTTGTTGTCGTTCATTTTGGTGTCGCAAAGCAGCTGCATTGGAGCTTTCCAGGTCAAAATTAGGCTAATGTAAAGAAAGATACAAAATTTTTATTTAAATCAAAAATGTATTGTTGTAGTTCAATTTTTGCGCTTGAAATATACGTATTATTTAATTTCATAATGAATTTACTAATGTCAAAATGTACTTACAAAGGCTTTCTTTAATGCAATACTGGTATGTTTAGGCCAGTTTTTAATGCGATCGGCGAGAATTTCATTAGGAAACACTAATTCATAAAAAATAAAAAATAAAAAATTATTAGCTTGGTCATACATATAGTATATTGGTGCAGATAATAAAGTTCTAATTCTGTCGTTTTTGTTAATTTATTTTAAATTTTGTTTTGCTACACAGCATACATACTACTCACATCAACTGTCAATAATTTTGGAAAGATTGATTTTTAAACTTATTGTCTACTTACGTTGTTTGAATTTCCAAATTATAAAGTCTGACTGGAGGCCTCCATAAGGAATGCACCATGACTGCAATTCTTCTGTATAGATATTAAAAGTCACAAAGTTTAAGATATTTTAACATATCACATGGTATATTGAACATGTTGTGACTTCATACATATTATGAATTATAAAACTCAAATTTTTGCTTATTCGCGCCAAAGTATCAAAGTATTAAGGATAACGTACGTCGAGAATATCTGAATCTGAAATAACACAAATTGCACCTAAGCGGTACTTCAAACTCATAAGTACGTGTAATAGTGAAGGCCCCAGAAGCCACATACAACCGTAGTACAAGTCTGGAGTCGCAAAACCTTCTATCTGCATCGCGAACGGAGCGTAGGTTTGTTCTACAAGAACTGGGAAAATAGCTTTCACATCTCTGGTACGGCCCAATAAGACATATCAGCTATTCCTAAAAGCACTGTGAAGATATAAATGTATCCAAGCTACTTGCACTTTACATAACCGCAGTCAATCAATTTTCATTTTACATACATGTAAATGGCGGCGTAATACTTTAATAAATTTAAAAATAAGACATTAGTTTAGTTTAATTTGTGAAAAAATGCCTACTTTAAAATATGTGTTACCCACCTTTTTTGATTTTTGAGGATAGCAGCTTCTCCCCTGTAGCAGGCTTCATGGTTACGCAACAGTTACTCAAATGTTATTCACACAAGACCTTAAATCTGAAGTTCAATATCTGCGTATATAACACTTTTAGAACTGACGGCTGTTCTCACTTATTATTCAATCTGACATAAAATCAATGACTACTATAAAATAGTTTCGTAAAAGACAAAAGTTCCAACCAAAAACAATCCCGTTTTCATTCCATTTTTAAGTTACTGAATAGAAATGCCCACAAATATTGTCTGTGGTTAATGAGATTGAATTTAATAATACACCAGACCTATTGCTGAACTATTTTAAGAGTGGAGGAAAGCGGAGTGTTCTCAGTAATGGCGACGACTCGCAAGTAGTAATAGCAGTAACTTAAGAATTATACTTTAAACACTTAACTTCTCTTTATTAATTTGTTGCGTTTAAAAGGTTTAGGAATACTTATTATTACTTCAGCTTTTAACTAATTGCAATTAATTATTGCCGCTTTTACTTCAATAAACTTGACTTATTTTCTTTACAATTAAAGTAATTTAATGAAACGAGGAGTCACCACAACCTAACTCCACACTGATGCGACTCATGGAAAAAGTGTGGGAGGCAGAGAGGAAGAATATCTGTAGCTGGTGTGACTGAGTCGTGTAAAACAAAAGAATAACCACTAAATGTCTTGAAGAGGAAAGAAAGGAGGAGGACTTCGTCCCTAGAATAAGGCTTCAGTTTTTTTCTCACTAGTGTAGGTTTAAAGTGCGTTCTCTTTTTTCGTCCGCCGTATGTCACCATGTGTACCATTATTACTAATACATGCAGCTTAAAATTGTACTTCATAACTAACTTGTCACATTTTTCAATTCCGCCTACGTTCATATGCTATATTTTTTAATGCATTCAGTTTACTTATAATTATTACCTATTCCGTGCGTTTTGAGGCACAAAAATAAAATTTATGCTTAAATGATATTAAACTTTTGTTTTTTATTTTTTTTTTGCTTTAAAATGAGCTATTGCTTATAAAAATCAGATAAGATTTGTAAAAAATTGCACGAAAAAATTTACAAGTTCATAGAACTTTGACCTCACTTTGACCTTCTGGTGGTCATGTCACCAAGGTCGCCCATAAATGTCATACAGTCAATAATGTCACCTGGTACATATATAAAGTGGCCAATTTAAAATTAGGTCCATAACGTGCATGTTGCCCATGGGGGAACAGTCGCAAAATTACCCGGAGACACCGCATTATTTACTAAGCCCCCGCCAATTCGCATAGGCGGTAAATTTTTTTTACTTGAACAGGTAAAGTATGCATGAAACATAAACATTTTATCATGTACCTACTTTGTTTGTTTTTCGGGAGCAACCATGATAACATTCAGTCATTGGTATAAAATCCACTGAGTAGGTAATAGGTAATCAGAGATGGTTACGGCAGTGTGCTTTTACAACTTTTCTCGACTTCAAGTTTAGCGTAAAACATGCTCCACCCTTCAA
>JAQFZE010003854.1:0-11969 GCA_034695245.1 Dicyrtomina saundersi
CCAGATGATATCCTTCCACTCAAGTCTCACAGTACATGTTGCTCCAGTGAACTTTTAACATTGTTTGCTCAATTCTTATCTAAATCTTCCCTTGTGTACCATTTTTTACTCTAAACACCTATTTTACAGTTTATTCACGTTCCAACTTCCGCTATACCTTCACCATTCCTACACAGAATCAAGTTTATTTATGGTATGGCATGGCTCTGGCACGAACGAACCGAGTTTCCATGGAAAATGCAAAATGCACAAGCCAACTCCATTTAAGATTATTTCAAAGATTTTGATTCGCCAATTCAAAAATAAATGTCGAGTTGGAGACAGGGATCAAGACAAACTTGTACTTGACTTGATTGACATTCAATCTCAATCTCGGTACTCATGAGCAATGCTATATAGCTTCATAATGCGAGGTAAATATGTTTTTGAAAAATAAATGGAGCTTCCACAGACAAAGTCTACCTCACAAATAGATGGGTACGGAGCAGGGGGTAGGGGGGTCTTTGTTATCTTTATGGTAGCTGGTAGCTTGTTCATTCTTTGCATTCAATGTCAACAATTCAAATCTGTATAAACATGGGTAACATTGGTATTCAAACCAAGAGACAGTATATAATGCACTTTATTTTGCAGTATAATTTTCCCAACCCCGAAAACTCAGGATTGAGATTGGTGGGTCAATATGGTAATCATTTAATCAAGTTAACTCATTATCCTTCATCAACAGCATTATATTTAATGTAGTTACTCCAGTGTGGTTCACTCATAATTACGTTATCTCCCCACTTTCATCCATTTTCCTTTCCCTTTCCCCATCACTACCACTTTCACTTCACTCACTTTGGTTTTATTCAAAATTCAACCAACCTACCTTCCTACCTACCTAAGTAATAATATGGTATACGGGATATAAATGCTATTCCTGTTTCTTCCCTCCCCTTCTCCTGTTTTATAGAGGTAACCATTCAGTATATAATTACGTGTAGCACCATTGCTAAAGCATTCTAAGATGCAGCCACCACCATGGCATTGCTATTTCTACGCCAGATTTGTCATCACCCCCACTATGTAGATCTTCTCCCATGCCGAGACCGAGTGGAATCTTTACTCATTTTTTTCTGTTCACAACTTTCTATTGCTACTTACAGATAATCAGATCTCCCCGCTCCTCCTCCCCCGGTATACAGTTATAGACACTTATCCTTGAGTATAATTGAAAACGCATTATTTAAATTGTTACGAATGAAATTGTCTTATTAGCCATGCCATATGGCCAGGACCATGATCCATGAGATAAGAAGTGGGAGTATATGAGTAGGAGTAGGCGTAGAGGAAATTGCGTTAATTGTAAATTGGATTTTCTGAGGAAACACAACATGGGACTATGCAGACTGCAGACATAGCATTGTCTTTCTATCTATATCCGACTATGACCGAATGTATGATACATTTAGATGAAGGATGTAGATTCAAGTATTCGAGTAGATTGGGATGATCTTATACTCTACTAATTGTTTCGATTCAACGGAACTAAAAGTTGTGTGGGGCTGGGGCGCTGTTTCTGGTTCTGGGTCTAGATTTAGGTTGGGAAAGGAGCTCAAGTCTGATAACTCTATAAGTAAGTCCAAGTCAAAGTCAAGTCCATCATCGTCATCGTCATCGTGAGCAGTTGCTTCACTGTTAATTCTCTTCTGTAGCAGACCCACACAGTGAGACAGACAGAGACGCAGGCAGACTAGGGTTAAAAACATTCACTATCCAAAACTCAACCAACCCCAGCAGCCCAGTCTCAGTCTCAAATAGTACACAGTACATATTATATACAGGGGAAAGGAGAAAGTATGTACACATAAGAAAATATCTGGTGAACTATATGCATGTAGACAAAGGCATTAATTACATTTTAATTATCTCTGTCATTAAGAAGAGAATAATTGTAAGACTTTACTTTTCAATCCTAACTTCAACTTTGCTCCCTTCTCTATTTTACATCTACTACATTATCCCACGCAGGATATACGGAGCCAGGCAGGGAGGCAGGCACATTGACTCTGGCTAATTAATAATTTTGTTTAGGTTTAGTAGACAAAACTATAAGAGCAACGAGAACAAAGTTTGTGCATGTATCTATATCTCCTTCTTATTCACTGTACTACACCTTACTTCCCAATTTATGGGAAACAAATTTGAATGCATAATACACAGAAAGTATTAATATGTAATAAATCTATATCTGCCTACATACAAAGGCTCATGAATTATGCACTGTTCAACTGAATTGTAATAAGCTTATTAGAATCTGAACTCTACACATAACAAAATGTGCTATAGGAATGCGGAAAAGAAAGCAGATTCCCCAATCCTAAGAATTTTTTTTTAATTCACAAGAAAGAAAATGAGATTGTAATATATTTGATTTATTACATTTCGTTAGAGAGAGGAGTGAATATCCTATACAAATATATACATATACGTTTAGAAATTAGAAATGAAGGCGGCGGAAAGACAAAGCTAAAGGTTAAGTCTTGATTCCTAATTCCCAAAGAATGCTCACTTTAACTTTGAGTTTGAAATCGCCTGTGTAATTAAGTGTGCATAAATTTTGAGGTATTGTTGAGATTTTTTTTTTTCTTCTGAGGATTGAAGTGCGGAAGAAATAATGAATGAGGAGATGGGAAAGAACAAGTGGAGGAGCGGAGGATGAAGTAGAAAAAAAAGGAGTTAATTGTGGATAATGAGAAGGAAAAAAGAAAGCATTAGTTGAAAGTAATTGATGAGGAGAGAATTTTTCACAGGCTCTGCTATTGACTCTCTCCAACTATTTCATAATAGCTCAAATGAACTAATTGAGACGAGGGGGAGAAATGGCTGGAAATTCAATGGTTTTGACTGGCAGAGGGAAAAAAATAGGGAAAGGAGCACTTTCACTCTCATCATCATGGAAATAAAAACTAAATAAAAAAAAACCAAAAGCTTGGATTGGAATTTCGAATAAACTCTAAATGGTTCACTATACAACTATAGCTGTTTTATAGCACATATTTATGTTATAAATGCCTACTATATACTCCACTACCACTACCAACCACGCACTGATATTTATATTACTGTATAAAAAACACTGCATACAAAAAAGTGGATATAGAGCTTTGTCTTTGTTTCTTTCGACGATTACTATTAAGTACTATCTACTAATTTGTCTCGGTTTTCGCGGCTACTTTCTCCAGTTCCAACTCTATAGTTTCAACGCTTTCCCCGCAAGCATATAGGTTACGGTTGCCTTGTTGTAGTTGGCTCTGACTTTATAGCAATGTATGAATGGGCATTTGGTGGTGGTATTCATTTCTGAAGCGTCCTTGTCTTCATGCTGATGCTGATGGGCTGAAGGATAATAAAATAAAAGAAACGATATAGTGAAGGGAGAAAAAAAACAGTTTGAATGGTTTGTACGCTGGCTGCGGCTCTGGTCCTTGTTATCCATGTGTGTTCTGTCGCTATTCCAATCCAAATCCAAATTCTCTCTCTATATTTTTCTATTGAGAAAAAGATGAGGAGAGGGGGAATGTAGAAAGTAAAATAAGTCGGCAAAAGTCCACTCTCCTATCTTCTAGGCCGATTTTAATATGGGGAGTGGTGTGTGTGTGTGTGTGTGTGTGAGTTTGTGTCTCTGTTGCTCTATGAGCTTCATTGCTTTGTGGCTTTCTCTTTTCTCCCCCCTTCCGCTTTCTCTCTCTAAATTTTTCTCTCTTGCTGTGGCTATATTATGTTCCACTCTAACGCAAGGATGGACGAGGGAGTGTGTCTGTTTGTGTGTATCAGAAGGCAATGTAAAGAAATAACAGAGATAGAGTGAAAGAGAAAGAGACCCAGAGCAGAAAGAATTATCTCTAATTGCTGGTAATTTGGACGACTACCAAGTGAACTTTTTTGCATTTATCTCTATGTGGGACTTTGAGTATTTGCATAGAAAAGGCGTTTGGCAGCATTACATTTCACAAGATTTTCTTCACTGACAACTACGAACCACGAGGACGAGGAGCTCGTGTGACTCTAGCGCCTACTTTGTACTTGTACACAACAAGAAGAGGCTCTTCTAATATAACTAATATTATATCTGTATAGGAAGCTTCATACTGTTCACAAGGCTGCGGCTACACTATATGTTCTAGAAGGTACTTTAGGCTATATAGACAAAATGCATGCATTTGTAATCTTAATTTATATTTCCATATATATATGTACAGATAAATTTCTTTCCATTTTTTTAGTAGTGCATTGCATCTCAAGCTTTTAGTGTTTTTTGTCTTGGTATTTTGTTTAAACCTGACAATACAATCAAAAGAAGTATATAAGAAATTAAATCCAGACCAAAATTAAAGGGAAAAATTTCTACAAATTATCCTCTTGTGTTCTATAAGGGGAAGAACTGCTGTGGGGGAGTCCATTTAACTAATTATACTTTATTGTCATTAAGAACAGATTGGAGTGAGTGTATAGCGGAGTATATAGTCAATAGTTGCTTAGGTGTAGGAGTGTAGAAATTAGAAATGCGTAATATTGTGGGTTTGGTTTTTATTATATGAATTCTTGCTGGGTCTACTGGTCTGGGTCTGAATTTCTTTTAGCATATCTAATTTTTCTATCATCTAAATTTCTACATCGTTTTCTTCATACTACCAACCAGTATAACTGTTGACTACGCATTCGCTTATACTTACTGTTAAATCCACTGCGTAGGATTAATCAGGAATATGAAGCTATTAATATTTACCTTTACTTGTATATCTCCCAATAGCTCAAAATATATCAAAGGTTAGTACCTACTTGGAATTTCTTTAGCTACATCAATAGGAATTTATGATTTAAATATACGCTGCAAGCGCGTAGCAGGTATTTTCTATTATTAGTTAAACGCAAACTGTGTATTGTAAATTTAATTACATATCAAGTACTGATGTCAAGTACAAAATTCAAAACAGCATAATATTGTGTTCCATGTGTTTCTTAGAAATATATTCTACAAGTAACTTTCTCCTTAGAAAAGCATACTTATGAAGTAGGAATTCTAAATCTCATCGTCAGTTGACAAAACTTCAATAGTTTTTCTTTGCATGAAAGAAAATGCACTGTTGGTGTGTTAAAGATATGGCTGTCATACATACTAATAAAACAAGTTATATGCTTGGACTGAACAGATTCAGTTCGGATTCTGGTCCTGGTCCTGGAGTCCTGGACTAGTCTCACCCCTAATTGCTTTTTCAATGACTTCATCTTCCCCTGAACAGTGGTACGATGCAATTAAAAATAATGTTAGCCAGTATCCCATTACAGTTGAGAATGATGATATTGAAACAGTTAAACAAACAGTTGAGAGATAAAAAACATTGGAAATCCTATAAGCGTAGCTTTTAGCTTGGGGTGAATACTAAAGTTGTTTTTGTGCGTAGAAAAAAGGACACAGCTTTCTTTTAAATATTTAATAAAAAATATTGTTGTAATAATTGTAATCTTACAACTGAAATGCTGTAAATGTTGTTGCTCATAAAAATAAATGGATTATTCGCTTATTTACATTGTTTAATAACAATAAGGATTTACCTACATCTAAAATCTAAATGTTACTAAATAATATGTCATAGAACAGAAAGTGCATTATTTCTGTATCAGTAATCAGTACGTATAAAGGGAGATTTAAAAATTTACTGTAAGTACGTCGAATATTGACTGATTAAAGAAGAATCAATGTAGTATATGAACCGTTAGAATATACGGACCTATTAGAAGGAGTAGTGGATGTGTCTAACTGGAAAGTGTTAGATTGAGATACAACATGGTAGCTCAGGGTCGTGCATTGGTCCCTCAATCTATCCTCCTGAATGAGGGTAAGTTAAGAATTGCGTCAGATTAAAAGAAACCTCTGAGGTGGAGGTTATTAGATAGGGAGAGAGAGTCTCGCCTCAAAGAATTGCTTCTGTTCCTCTTCCTTCCTCCTTCATCTTCGTATTTTTGTACAGTGTAGACTGTACACACTTCTTGCCTGTCTTGGTGTCTCTATAGCGTTGCCTTTGCCGTTAGTTTCTTGATCGAGCTCAACTATATAGAGAAATGGAGTAAAAGACTCGAGGGGAAAAGTCATTCAGTGAATGATATACATATTTCAATTTTTATAGCTGATCTTACAAACGAGAAAATAGCAATATTGGTAAAGTTTTTTTTTCTTACCCTTTCTTTCTCTCACACGAGAAGCGCCTTTTCCTCTTGAGGCGCTATAAAATATCTTTAAAGGAAAGAAGACGGAAAAGTCTCAACTCAACTCAACTCACACAATAGACAACTTTGAACGTATCACAATATTTATATACTTGATACTATCTATCAACCTGCTATGGGGATTTCCCATAAAAACTTACCGCATCCCATCAATTTATATTAAATAGATTCCTATTCCTTTCCTATGTATATACACCAACCGTCTTTCCTTTTCCTCGAGTCTCTTCCTAAACGTTACTCACAACTGCTACTCCCTCTCGTCCTACTATACTCGTGGTTCGCCTGATTTCAATTAAACAAAGATGCCCCCCACACACACACACACACGTACACACATCCACCTTAAGCCTCAACACGCTCCAGAACAATCCTTATTCCCCTCTGCCTTTACATTTATGCATCCCCATCTGATCTGATCGGGAGTCGTTCTCGTTAACCCATTTAAAATTCAAATGTGTAATTTCTTTACTAAAACATATATGCACTCATTGAATGGGAGACGTCGTAAAAGGCAGTAGGACACACCTGCGCACCCTCATCAAAATCTATTGAAAATTGAGAAATTGAAAACAAAATACAAAGTGATGAATTTATTTAGTTATTCAGCCCCTTCCGCTTCATCGGGACGGACAATAACTAAACTAAGAAATCTGCTGTATCAGTATTAGTAGAATAACGAAAGACTTGGGGGTGGGAGGTCATTGTCATTATTGTTTAAAATTGTCGCCGTCGACTCGATACATAGGGATACGTTCGACTAACGATGACGATGAGACAGATGAAGGGAAGTGCTGTAGGAATTAGCATGAATTTTCCCGCTCCGTGCTAACATGTTGACTTAGAAGGAAAGAATGTGATTGAATGAGTGGTATTAGAGTAAAATAAAGTGCATTTGAATAATTTAAGAATGGATGAGTAGCCATATATCTGTGTGTGAGTATGTGCCTGTGTAATCTGTAGCCGTATGCATGAATTAGATTAGATGGGGGGTGTGACACGTGTAAATCCTGGAACTGCATGAAGCATGAGTAGCTGGTATGTTCCGCGGTAGTGCTTCATATCCGTACATCTTCAGACGACCATAGATATAGGGATCGAAGACGGGTATAGAGCGTAGAGCGTGTCTCACATGCACCAAACTCCTGACTGAGAGTTGGTTTGAGAATTCGTTGGGAATTGGTGGTCGGGATGTTGAAGCTCAAGCGGCTTGTGAAACAGTCAAGAGAGAATAGAGAAAGCAAGACTAGCGATTAGACTTTCAAATCAGCGATTGTCTTTTTTTTTCTTTTCTTACTTTCCTATATATTTTACTCATACACGACCATTGCACACCGCAGAGCAGAGCAGAGAACCGTCAAGCAAGGAGGCAGCAGGCAGCAGACCATAGATCCTTTTCTAGAACCAGAACCAAGACCACTATATATAGCGCCAGATGAATTGTATCAAGTAGAGGATGGAGTTTGAGAAGTAACATCAGGGGAAGAGGGAGAGTAACTAACTATAAATGGACTAACTGCTTGGGAGAGTGACGGTAGTGATGGTGATTCCGGTAGTGGTAGTAGTAGTAGTGGTGGTGAGGAGGGGAAGGGAGGGGAAGACGAAAGACGAAACAGAGTTTTGATGCATCTTATATTCTATTTCGTATTTCGTATCGCTCACTTTCCCTTCCCTTTTTCTCTGCATGAAGACAAGTGATCACATAAAGAAATATATTCCTGATTGCATTTCCTAATCCAATGGAGAAAACCACTTTTAGTTCACTGGGCCTGAGACAACGACAGCTGCATCTCCCACATCTTTTCCTCATAACTTCCATCCATCGTCTCTGGGTCCTGAATGATCAAGCTCAACCACTCAAGTCACCTCGAACAGTTATTCAACTACCACGTCTCTATACACGTTCCTTAAAGACAGACACATATACACTCCTATCGAGACGTCTACGTCTATCTGTCTAGGTCTGGGTCTGGGTCTGGGCAAGTGGTGATATCACGTGAAACTAAGTCAGTAGTCAGCTGTACATTTTATATCTTTCATAACCCTCCCCCCATCTACACATCCACCCGCCACCGGTCCTCCCCACACCGCCAGTTCTGGTTCCAGCCCCAGTATCAGCAACAGTAACAGTCCCGGGGACGAATAAAGCAGAAAAATCTGCCTTAACTGTCCGTGTGTACTGTATTGTCTGCATAACAATAAAGCATGTGTTTCCCCGTATTATTTTGACTTTCAAATTTCAATTCAAAAATACATGACTATATAGACGGCCATAAGACTACAAACTATACAACTACTGATACAATCTATGAATATTTTCTAATCGTAAGATACGGACACGCATGGGATGGTCAAATTCAAATCAGAGGATATGTTCAACAACAAAAAATTGTGGATGTGGAGGAGGTACAAGTAAAATTTAGACCAGACGGCCAGATGGTGATGGTGATGGTTGTGGTAACCAAGAGTTATAAAGACAAGAAGCGGAAGAGGCGAGTTTAATTTCACCTGAGATTTCAATGTTTTCTACTTACACTTCCTTTAGCTCCTTGGGAAAAATGGCAAATTCAATGAATCACTTTACTCCACTTTACCTCTATGAGCAGAACAAATGTATTTTTTACTATATGGCACTGAGGTCGGTCTCTCTCTACCTGGGGTTCACCAAACAATAAATTCAAATCGCTTTCCATTATTCATCTATGAATGGATGATCCCGCTGGGATGCTCTATGACTGTAACTCTATATCTTGAGACAACATCTTTGAACAATCTCAAGACCAATACCATCACTATAGGACTTTGACTTCCAAAGATAATACAAGAAAAAAAAATTACATACGGATACAAAATACAAAGCTGATTCTGATTCTCTGATATCCCCGTGGGCTTTTTTTTTGTATGCTTTTGATTTTATTTTTATACTCAATTTTGCTCCATTTGCAGTATTAATACCCCTCCTCACATTCCTATTACAAGTTAAGGGTATTCATATTTAGTGTCTAAAGAGCACACATATTTAATACCTTTAAAATTGAAAAGATTTAATATTTCATATTTAAATAAAAGCTTTCTGTGGATAACACTGAAAATACTATAGTGACTGGGGAGGAGGTAGATTAGGATACGATTCCAAAAATTGACTTTTACACAAAAATATGTTGTAAATCTAAATTTAAAGTTGAGGTGTAGAAAATTGGATGGCTCTGCTATGATGTGGCATGATACGAACGAGAGGATATTATGATGAAGGAAGAACAAGTCTGAATGATTAGTTAGTGAGACAAGATAAAAACAAAGAGCGCGAGCTTACAGTCTATATAGACCTCCAGTCCAGATCAGTGTCTATATAGTGGGAAAGCCACAGTATATATAGTTTTATCTGTAATAGTGGATTGAATATGTATGTAGGTGAAGGTTACTATAATTTCCTATGGGGTAGTATTGTGGCTCCGTATATAGACTATATACTGCTATGAAGAGTTAGGATTGGTTATAAAAATAAGACAAGACATAAGTTGAATTGGGTTGGTTGTTGGTTGTTGGTTCGTGGGTTGTTAGGTGGCTGTTGTTTTTGGTTCGGAATGACATGGAGGTCATAGGGAAGTATAGAGGGAAAGACGGGGGAGGCGAGGAAAAGTGAGAGCAGAGGATGTTTAGTGTGTTGGTGTGTATTCTTGGAATTTGGTAAAAGTCACATCATATATTTGGTAGTAGAGTGTGGATCCCATAACAAGGTAATATGTCTTGTTTATCCCCTTGAAATACGGTGACTCCCGGGTGAGCCATTGGATTCTCCATGTTGTGCACAAGACCTCTGAGACGACGACGACGGAGACTCTATCCTCTGGCTCTGTTTTATTCTCATTGCACCACACTAAAACTACTTACCGCCGTCCTTCCCATGAACCACCACGAGGACTTTTATCCAATCCAATATAGAACAAGAACAAGAGTAGGAAATAGAGAATGAAACTGTGAGGACGGGAGATGTGTGAGAGGAAGAGGCGAAGGAGAAAGCCAGATGAAGAGCTGGGGCGAGAGAGAGAAGAGAGAAAGAAAAGCGGCTCTAATTCCCTCACCCAAAACATTCAGCATAACAAAAGATACACGACATCAACATCTCTTCCTAAACGGCTTTTCACCCGCCAGCCAAAACATGGTGGAAGCCCATTTCTTTCATTTTACTCCGTACTCCCTCCCTCTCCACTCCACGTACTCCCACAGTCTACCTTTCCCTTCCTCCGCAAATACTTTCCCCTTCTCTCTCTCTCTTTCTTGGAATCAAATCACAAATGTAATTCTCTTCTTTCATCTAACACTATCGATATTTTCAATTTCTGTAATATGATATTTTTTGAGTACTTATGTGTCCTCATAAAATTGATAAAATATGGACCTTATTATCCAAATTCCTCAGCACTCACAATCGTGAAGGGATTTTCATATTACTGTAATATGTGCATATGGTATACGCGGCGTATAGCCTATGCCTATGATGCAGCAGGAAGGCAGGAGACCCGAGGATTCTTACTATAGCTATAGGCTTGTATAGACTCGTAGATAGATTGGAGGGTAGAAATGGAATATTAATAAGAAATTCCCGATGAGATTAATTTAAACGGAGGAGACGAGGCCATGGACTGCATACTTAAAATCCTTACATGGAATCATGGCATGGGATGGGATGGGATGGCAGGGCATTGGCAGGGCATTGGCAGGGCAGGCAGGGCGGATGGATGCATCGGAGAATTGTCGAGGAAGTTAATTATCTTCCTGCTGATGTGCCAGTTAGTTCTCCATTAAAAGCCGACGAAAGAGACTCTAAATCAATTGAGGAAGAGTTGTTGGCCCGATTCCTTCATCAACAGTCGTAAAGGAAACTTGTATCCAACAACACAATAGATAGATTACCCCGACGCATTTCCCCCTTTCAACACTCTCCCTCCTCGACCGTACATACTGTCAGCACATACCATACTACAGATAACATCTTTATGTCCGTTCCGTATTGGCATGCATGCTCATGCCCATGTGTATGGACGTATGGAGTATGGGCATGGACATGGAGTGCAGTATAATATATCATATATATATGTTCAAATCTATATAGTCTGATATGTAGGTACATATAGTTTGAAAAGATACAAATATAATCTGTAGCCTTTTTGCTATTTGGTTATGTATATCAGACTCTGCAGTCTGCACTTTCATTCATTCCATTTCTATATGTACCTATACTTTCACTCCACTCTCGTGCCTCACACAGGAACGCATAGGAGTTTTGGAAGGACGAAGGAAAATTACGTGGTGGTTTCCACAACATTTACCTACGCAACTTCTACGACCTTTCCCATTATCTTCTCTCCTCATCACAATGCAACACACGCACGTGCATATGGACCCGACCCATCTAATCACATTCATTCGCTTATTGTTACAACCTTCTCATAAACTTTGCAGTAGACATACCACATACTTATACATCTCGAGTCGGCTCTTCACCCTTACACAGCCACTACTCCTACTCCTACTCCTACTCCTACTACTACTGCACTGTTCAGCCCTGTCTTGAGTAATCTCGAATATGGCCTAAGATTATCATCGTTGCTATATACTTGTTAATAGAAACTTGAACTCAACTCATATATATCTAATTACTTCCTCATACTTACTGACAGCGTATAATAATTAACTACCTA
>JAQFZE010003855.1:0-11969 GCA_034695245.1 Dicyrtomina saundersi
TTTTAAAGACAACATTAATTATTTATGTAATATAAAGTTAAAAGTGCAATTAAATAGGAGTAAAGTGTTTGTTTTATATTTAATAGATAATAATAATTTGGTATTAAATCATCGAGATGAATGGATACGGAGGGAACGGGAACGGAGTGGAAGTGGTTGAGACAGATTTAGATGACAGTAATTTATTGAATGGGGTTGGTGGGGGTGGGAGGGATGAAGAATGTTTTCATTGTTCACATAATCCAGAGAAATTCCTCCCCCTGCCAAAGGAGAAACAGCCTTATTGTTCCAAATGTTTTGATTCCATGTTTGTGGGTTTGTCCATGACCATGACGAACACGTCCGCTTCCGCCACAACAACAATTATCCCACCACCACCGCCCTCCTCATCATCATTTTCAGCTGACGCGGGTCAGAATGTGAGCAGTGGTGTGAGGAGCGGGAGTGACAATCATCATGTGGATCGGGACAATAATAACATGTCACCACCACCACCGCCACCACCTCTTTTTACCAGGGTGAGTCACTCCATATCCAAATTTAATTACGTCACCTTCAACATCCCATTTACACTTGACATTCCATTCTTTTCACGTGATTATCGTTCGTGATTATGAATATCATTGTCAGCCCACATGATCTAATGCAATATGCAATACAGTCATAAAAGTTATGATCCAATATTTCGCAATATTAGGAGAATAAAGAATATAGGCTGTTGTAAAAGAATAATTTTGTTTTAATTCTTGTTCACAAATTGCATAGCGTTTTTCTACTTTGAATATGTATGTATGTATGGCAAACCAAAAAATGATTTGTTTTGTATTGTTTTTGATTTTAGCCACCAACAGTGCCTCCAAAACCAAACAAGGGAAAACCACCGATTTTATTCTCCACGCTTCCACAACCATATCATTCCCGATCCGGTTCAGGCTCCAGTGGTGGATCGTACTCCTCCACAACAGGCCCAGTAGTGGCCCCTTCAGTTCCATACACATTCACTACACCACCAACACCCCCACCACCGTCACCCCCACCCCAGCAAACCTCAGAGTCATACCACCCTTACTCCAGTTCCAACGAAAATATTAGCTATCACCACCAACAAGAGAACAGACCCACATTCCCCACGAATTCGTCATCGCCTCTGTCATTCGTATCCTCAGTTGAGACAGAATTGTCGTCATCCTCGAAGCCAAGAATAAGTCATTCGTCCGCCTCGTCCACGGCATCTGCTGACGCTGACTCATTTCAACTTCCGCCTCCGCCACCACCCTTCGAAACGGATCTTGACAATGTGGATGATGAGCTCATGAACAGCTACAGTCAAAACCAAAATCAAAATCAGATTCCAACTGAGGACAGGAAAGGTTACTCTTCCCCATTGCCATCCAGGATTTACATCAATTCCTCCACGATCCGGGCACCGTCCCCAGCACGAAGCCCATCGCCTTTCCAACAACAACAACAAACTGAGCCGAAATCACCCATGAGAACACCTCCACCCTCCTCCCCTTCCTTTCTCCGCTCTAAAACAACAACCACCACCACAAGAAGTCCCGCACCGGGCTCACCCAATCTGAGTCGAAACAGTGCCAGTGGCATTTACAACAATTTTAATTCGACAGGAAAGAAGTTTGACTACAAGACCTTCGCCTCCATTCCCAAACCAGCTGATGATGATAACAATGACAATGACTTGGACAATCGTCCTGAAGGAACCACCAACTTGGCTTCAAAACTGAAACCGGAAACCACATATCAACATCTATCAAAGCCTGCAGGCAGCAATCATAGTAAAAGTAATAGTTCGGATTCGGATTCAGATCAGAAGAATAAAAGAGGACCCTCAGTATCCAGCTATACTCCTTCAACAACTCCCGCGTTCACACAAAAACCCGCGGCTTCAGCAACAGGGACCGGAACCGGAACCAATAAGCCTGTCAGTTCAAATCCGAATCCTGTTTCAACAATTGGGACGTGGGTCCAAAAACAGCAGCAGCAACTTCAACAGCAGCAACAACAGAAGCAACAGCAGCAACAAGCCACCCCACCAGTGGCCACTGTAATTCAAGCAGAAAACAGTCAGAGCCAACAGCAGCCTCAGAGCAGTAGCAGCAACCTCAAGAAATCCGTTAGCATTGAACCAGTGGAAGAAACACATTTGGATCAGTTGAATTCTATTTTTAAAATGTCCAATTCGAAAGACAAACAGCAGCGTGGGGATGATCCATACCGAAACAGGGATTTTTCTTCCGACAATTCTAGTGATCCTTCTCTCACCCGCCTCACTAAACCACCCATCACCGCAGCTAAACCCAGTTTTACGTGCAGTAAATGTAAAACTAATCTACTTGGCAAAACTGTTGAATCAAAGGTGAATAGCTTTTTTAAACTATTACAATTTAAATTAAGTGACTAGTGGTGTACTAACAGAATGAAATCCTAATCTTATTAATTATTTTTGTTTAGAGCGGCAAAGTCTTTTGTACACCTTGCTATCGAAACGAGCTTGCGAATCAGCCCGGATGTTTTAAGTGTGGCGGGGATTTTACTTCAGGTAATTAATTACAATTATACTTCTACATAGTCCCATGATTCTAATATTAATCGATGCATTTTTTATTTAAGTACATAAAATATGGTATTAATTTGGTCTGTTTAAATTTTGTAAATCTAGAAACGAGCTTGGTAACCTACAAAGGTCAGGATTGGCATGCAGACTGTTTCTGCTGTGAAAAATGTAAATTGCCCATCGGTTCAAAAACATTTTGCAATCAAAAGGATGGACTTTTCTGTGCGGATTGTTACTTTGAGTCCAGTGGACGGAAATGTGTCAAGTGTAAAAAATACCTAAAGTCCACTGGGTTTCTCTTTCGAAATGAGCCTTGGCATCACGAGTGCTTTCTCTGTACGACTTGCAACAAACCCCTGGGGGAAAATCAGATTCTGTGCAAGGATGACCAGCCCTACTGTGCCACTTGCTATGATCAGAATTATCTGGAGAAATGCGTCAAGTGTCATAAAATACTTGTTGGTGAGTCAAAATAAAGTGCTGTGTTACGTTTAAATAAATGGAGTAACAAATAAAAATGCGGACTAATATTATTTTTGATATAATAAATCACCTCAGTTTGTAATAATTTCTTATAATAATTTTGTTTCGCTGTGTTTTCCAGGTGAAACTGTAGAATACGAAACCCAACAGTATCACGACCATTGTTTCTGTTGTCAAGAGTGTGACAAGCCCATTGGCTCCACGAGTTTCTATCCCCGGGAGGGCAAAGTATATTGTGAACCCTGTTTCACACAGAAATATGCAAAGAAGTGCCAAAAATGTCATGAAATTATTTCACCTAGCAATGGCTTCGGTTTAGTTTACAAACAAACGCACTATCATCGTCAATGCTTTAACTGTACGAACTGTAGTAAGAGCTTAGCCAACATTGCCGTTCACTCCACAAAGACATCCGATGATCCATTCTGTGGGGATTGTTACGACGAATTATATTCCAAGCGGTGCACTTCCTGCAACAACATTATTTCTGGTAATGCACATTTTTAATTTCGTATTATTAGAACATTGTTTATGATTTAGTTAGTTTATACTATATGTATAATGCTGCTGGTATTTTTGTATCCCTCCGTACTTGAACATGTCATAATTTTATGTATGATATTTTGATTTTAACAGGAGTGATTGGGTCAAAGTTCATGTCTTTTGAAGGGCGCTACTGGCACGTGGAATGTTTTAATTGCAAACTATGTCAAACTTCACTAGAAAATCGTAAATTTTTTCCTAGTCAGGGGGAAATGCTCTGCATTGCATGTAGCCGCTACAATCCCTATAATAATAGTCAGCAGTAAAACCATCTATCTACCTAATAATTAATTTAGTTCAATTCCAATTATTCCAATCAGCTGTTTACATTAAAATAGATATCCTAAACAATGCTGTACTACTAATGGAGCCTGTAATTAGTAATTACACTTGTACCATATATATAATATAATCATTCTATATTCTACGTATTAAATTCTTCGCTGCAACGGGCAACTTATTCCAATTTGCAACTATACTGGACTGATGAAACTCTGTAAGTAGAACAGTCATGTTGAAACAAATCAAGATGAATCAAGAATGAAGAGGACCATCAACTTAAAATCATTTGTGAATTTAAACTATTTTAAAATAATATTACGATTTAAGTCACAATAACTAATTGAATTACACGAACTGTTTTGATGTTTTAATCAAATCTATATAATGTTGAACAAAAGAGACTTAAAAAAAATGACTTTGCTATTTAGCTATAATTAAATCACAATCACGTTACGTTCCATATCGAGAATTTTCAATGAGGGAAAATGATTCCTGTGCCGAATAGTTTGGATACAAAGTTATTTGTACATACATATGATATAGTGTGTAATTCTTAAATATTTTTATTGCTAACGATTATTATTATTGTAGTACCTAAAGAATTACTTCCTTGGATTGATTTTGAAACATGTTCAAAACCAAACAAACAGAAACTTGGTTGCTATACTTGAATGATATACTATAGGTATACCTATTATAGTTATCTACATATTATATCGCCAATCGCCATTAAACATGAAAAATATGATAGGTAATTAATCTACAATGTAAAGTTATAATTTTATTACGATCTAATGACCACTTGATAACAGGGCAAAACACACTATTTTCTAGTTTTCGAAAAATAGCAATATTTGCCTAAAGAATTATAATGATTCAAAAGTGGTATGTGTTTAAAAGCTAACAATAATCTTAATCATGCCTTCGATATACATTTCTAAAACGATCAAAAATCGCACCTATTTACTTATATAATTAAGCTTGAACAAAAAGAAACGAAACAAAAACTTAAATACGTTCCTATACATGTTGAACTAGTTTTGTTGATAGTTATAAAAGTAAGTATGACGTATATTTTCCTTTTAATGAACTTATATATTAATAAAATTAGGATTTGATTTGGAATTAATTAACTCTTCAATTCGCTTAATAAGTAAGTGAGTAATGTTATTGTAAAGCCTTTTAAGAAAACCTTATTTACACTTCCATACTTCCTTCTAACGCTCTAACATTGCTTATTTAATTACACGTAACTTGTCAGTATCTTCAATTATGAAATGACCTACAAATAAATCCTCCTCATATTTTTTGTAAGCAAAAATTGTACAGTAATAATCATGTATATCTGTATTTAAAAATTAATTATTGTGTCGAATAATGTATACGATGATGAAATTCAATGAGAGAAACGTCAGCTAATAAAATAATGATAATTTATTTACTTAATGAAACGAAATCGAAATCAAAACCAAGGCTTATTCCCTTAAGAAACAATCTTTCTTCAAAAGTATCAACGAATCTGATACTGTATTTGAGGCGCTTGACGCTTTGTTAACATCGCATATTTTAATTAATTTTAATAATTTTATTTAATCCATGCATGATGCAAGTCTCAATTGCATTACATCAATGAGATTAATGACTAGATGCAAAAAAATGGAAATTAGTTGGCAGACATGTATAAGCTTGGCCAGGAGAAAAGCCTCCAGTTCCCAATTCCCACTTGTATTTGTTTTAAAATTATAATTTCAAATTGTATTTTGATAATTTTTGTGAACCCCCATTGCCCATTTAGTTAAACTAAATTGTATACGAATTTTATTGGAAGATTGAAATTTTTTGAAAAGGAGGGCTAAAGTGTGCGAAATGCAGAAATCAAAATAATTGTTGAGGCGGAAAATTCAAAAAGTTTGGAGTCTTTAATTTTCGCAGGGAGTCTCGTTGTTTGGTTGATGCATCGCTTCGCATCGCATCGCTGGATTCGCTCTGCTTTTTGTAGCTCTTTTTGTTTTGAGGCAATTAGGCAGTACAAAAACTTTTAGTACAATTACAATTATTAGTACTAGCAAAATGTAAGTACATCAACTTGGATGTTGACTCGATTCAGCCAATTCAGTGTTCAATTAAATATAGTTAGTGCTTTTAAATTAGTTATGTTTCTACTTGAGCACTGAACACGGTTTACAAGCTTTACAATTTGCTCACTTTAATTCAGTCCTATTTGTTTGTACTTAGTTGATAGTTGACACTTAATATTATTACCAGTTATTTTGCCATTAAGTATGAAGTAATGCCAAGTATATTCTTGAAATTTTGTTCCTTTTCCCTTTCCACTTTTGACTGTTTCAATGTTCAATATTAACTCACAGCTCAATAGTAATTGACAATATCAAATACCAGCACCAGCAACCAGTCAGTATCGAAATTCGAGTCAACATCAACCAACATAGCTCTTCTTGTAGACATGTATTGTTTGTCGTCGTCGGCAGCAGTGTCATTGTCTTTGTCTAAGTTACACATGACATATTTCAATTTAGTTGCATTGAAATACAAATCGAAAATTGTTACTGCGAAGTTGCAACAGTTAATTACCTAGTTTATGTTCAGTATTGTTCTTCAAGTCTCATCACATATCCAACTTTGAACTCTGTGAGCGCTAAACATCCAGCATCCACTCGCCACTCAGTCCACCGTGGACCGATTGACCGTCATCCCTGACACCATCATGATCACACATTTCTAGTTAATAGGCAGTCATTGGCAGTTGCCTTCTTGGCTGTGAGCGTTATTGAAAAATGGTGAGCTCATATCTATGTAGTAATTGCTAAGCTATTTAGTAGTAACTATTAAGTTTTAAGGCATTGAGCACACCTTCCATCCTGTCCTGCTGCTCCCATCTGTCCACGCTGCCAACTCCACGAGGAATAAGTTCAAGATTTTGTTAATTTATTTAGTACTTGTGACTTGAGAATCATGTCAATAATGTGGTTAAAAATTATGAAATATCAAATTATTTTGAATTTGTGCAAAGGATGAAAAATAGGACGTAGAACTATTGCTCGCACTCTCTAATCCCCAATCCCAGGGGTGATAAATGTACATGCTCCAATTTTGATGAAATGTTCTAATTCTAATTTCTAATGCATAACAAGTGGGATTGCTTGGATAGATTGGTTTGATTGTTAATTG
Source organism: Dicyrtomina saundersi (assembly GCA_034695245.1). NCBI lineage: Eukaryota > Metazoa > Arthropoda > Collembola > Symphypleona > Dicyrtomidae > Dicyrtomina > Dicyrtomina saundersi. Next base: position 7,073 of record JAQFZE010003855.1, read on the forward strand.
TCTGTTAGGTTAATTAACTATTATACATGTTTTTGGTTCAGACGACCAACATCCTTGTTATGTAGCTACTACTAACATTTATTGTTATAAATGATTGAAGTTTTAAAAGTTAACAGTCACCACCAGCCGGGGAAGACTACAGTGACTAATGCGAATTGAATTCGTAGTCACTGCAAACTACCACTTTGAATTTCTCAATTTTGTTCATTAGTTTATGAGATGCCTATAATTCCCTTCCAATTTCTAATGTACGAACCTTAAAAAATACAAGATTATTTCATTTGTGAATTTGTCATTTGGGCTTCAGATTCAACTCAAAATCCAGTTACACCAAATGGAGACGACTACGAATTGATAGATTGCAAGAAGAAGGACAGAAATACAAAATAATGCAAAATTAAGCTAAAAGTGAATGAAGACAAAATGAAGTCGAAACCACCAAGTAAACGAATTCGAACAGATCAGAATAGCTTAGGGAATGGAAATGGGCATCTGGGAAGTGTTGAGAAAGAAAGTTCTGTCACAAGAGATTCAATCGGATTAAAGAAGGAAAACGATGCTTCACAGCATCCAACCACCTCCACCTCAATCACTCCTGCCTCCACAATCGAAGAGATCAAATCATCTATGGCTGCGAAAGCTTCCGAAATATTTACTGCTGCCAAAAAATTCATTATTAGCTCAAGAACAATGACTGCCACAGCTTCTCCGTCGTCAGCGTCAGTCTCAACAGGAACATTTCAAGCCGCTCCGGCAACCTCCACCTCCTCCCTCTTAGTCCCCATGGCCGCTATCGAGACGACCAGTTCACGCATGAATAATTCCAATAGTTTATTGAATACTGTTTTACCATTCCCACATCTCACCCTTCCAGATTTAAATAATTGTAAAGATTTTCCAAGACTTAGTCATTTCATCGCCAATAGCAGTCAACAGCAACAGCCACCTCCACTATCTCCTCCTCCTCAGCAGCAGAAAACAAGTCTTACTAATTGTCCAAATTCGACTTCTGCTAGTATTCCCAGCAGTCCATCAGTTATTCCAGGAAGTCAGAGCCCGAATTGTCTACTAGGACCAGAGAAAGACCCGGGCACTGTGAGTACCAGTTGTCACATTACATTAGAAGAAGTAGACGGAGTACAGACAGAATTAGAAACGTTGTGGTCTCATTTATCCGTCCGAATTCGTTCCTTGGAAAAAGAACATTTGACCATATTCGGTGTCCCGTATTCACCACCACCCTCTTCTGACCCTGACAAAAATAACCGTCAACGCAATTGCTCCTCGTCACCCTCGTCTCGGTCACCCACAGGAGGACATAGTCATTCTCACGGGACACGAACAAATACTTGTAATTCTCCTACGAAACTTTTGATGTTGAGCTCATCCGTGTGTGCAACAGCTGCGAGCCCAGTTCGGCTTTCAGATTCCCCTGGAAGTCCAAGCATGCATCGGAAGCTAAGCATGGCCTCCACTTCAGCAGCCGCGTCTTTAACGTGTTTAAATACTAATAATAATGGCTCAGCACTATCACCTTTCCATTCTATGAGCGCTTCTAATCTAGCTGCGGCAGGTGGTCTCCTTCCAGCATCCAGTTTAAAATATCAAAAGCTACCCACTAAAAAATTGAAGGGGGACAAAGCTATGAAATGTCAAAGGGGATGTACTAAACCTGCGACGAGAGCTGGGCAGAATCGCTCCCATTCCATGGCCCTAGGTAACTCCCTGCAACAAAACTTTAAATTTGCAGTGCTAATCACTAATCAGTGCTTAATATTAGTTTTTATTGTTATTGAAATGTTGTCCGTTTTTAATTAATGCTATTTTGATGTATGATTCAAAAAATTGCACACATAGATGGTGGATCTTCATCGGCGTATCGTCAAGCAGCCCCAAATCAATTCTGGGATTATGCGGATAGTTTCTGTCACGACATCACCTACGCGGATTTTGATGCGTTGGAGAGAACAATTGAGGAGCACCAGTCATTGTCCCAGACAATATTTGACATTCCACAGCTAGGTCAGCATTTTAAAAATAATGCACCGTCCAGTCCAACTTTACGGTAAGATTTTATAAAGTCCCCCCGGGGACATCCGTATTTACTTGACCAAATTTACATTGTAATGTAATGTATTTAATAGTATTTATGATAGTAAACTAATTTGCTATTTTTGGATTGGCAACTTTAAAGATGCCGTGACCGGATTGAAACTCGTTCACAAGACACATGTGGTCCTCTAACCCAGCGATTAGTGTCCGCCCTCGTTGACCGAAGCGTTGCAAACTACATTCATCACCGTAGTATTAACAGTGGGGCTGTCGCCGGAAGCGTAAATAGCAGCAGCAGCAGTACCGTCACGAACGGTAATGGCACCGGTCCCGGTCCCAGCCCGAGTACGAGTTCGAATCGAGCATCTACATCTGCTGCTCCGCCTGAAAACCTGAGTGACAATGAAATTGACAATAATCAGGAGGTGGTGGACACCCCCTACAATGGAGTGTATATTGACCAGCCCGGCTTACTACACGCTCTCGGTCTCATCGCATCTGATCCGTCATCATTGAGTCCAAGTAGTAGCCAGCCATTAGAAGCTCGTGTCCGGAAAGTCCTTCGAGATCAAGGATTGTTAAACGCGGATGAAATGGATGGAATGGGGGGGACTGGGCAGACAGCATCAGTGAGTCCGTCGGACTCGGATGGAAATTCCTCGGATGCACTAATGCTTTTGGACGATCCGAAAGATGAGATTTTGCAAGACATTAAACTCACCCAGGAGAAACTTCGTCACCTTCACGAGTACAATTCGGAAAAATTAAAACAACTCCATTTATTTGCGAAACGGGAGTTGGACAGAATGGAGGGGAAGCGGGAGTTAGAAAAGGCGGATAAGGAGCTCATGGAGGCCTATCGTGTGGTCACGTCTTCCCGAGCGAAGAAAAAACCATTGTCCAGGCGAGAGAGGGAAGTTGCAACGAGGGCTTTAGAGAATCGAAGATCCGCTCTGTGTAAACTGTATGGAAATTTTGGTCCGGCCACCTCAACGGTCACCTCGGGTTCCGGTTCTGGTTCCTCCAACACCACTCTCACCCCTACACGTCATTCCACGTCCTCAGCCTCCTCCTCGTCCTCCCCTTCCTCACCGCCAAATAGTCAGGGAAGTAGCAGTAAAAGTAAAAAAGCTCATCCGGCTCAAGTGAACGACGGCAGTGCAGACCAAGAGCTCGTGGATCCGCTCCAACAAGAAGGAGCGACAAGTGACGATGGTTCCACCGGCTCATCCTCCCCGACGTCCTCCACTGAATGCTCCGACCCCAATCCCAATCATGCAAGCAGGCACAACAAGAAAGCTGCTCCTTTTACAGCTACTAGTTAACTGGAGCTGCTGTCATAATTTTCATTTTAATATGAACATTTTAATGTTTTCTTTCAAGAAATTCAAAGGAGACTCCCACCTAAATAATGAAAAAAAGAAGAAAAGCTGGAGACCAAAATATTTGACTTTGAACTAATATTGTTTTTTTTTAATGTTATTCGTATTTTTATTTTGTACAATGCTCAAGTGCTCACGTACATAAGTTGATACTCGTCTTGGTACTTGGTGTTTTTTCTAAGAATAAGTAGGATGTAAAAATCAAAAAATGTATTTTGCTCGGTTAGATAAATTGTATTTAATTTAGTCTAATTCTAATTGACTAATTGTAGCAGACTCAAACTGTACAAAAAAAAGTGAATAATGTAAATCACTGGTACTAGTACTTTATTTGGTCTCAGTTGATACGTTGTGTAAGGGAATTGATTTATACTTTTCAAAATGAAACCATGTGGTTTCTATTACTAATGCGCGTCTCTGTGTACAGGAATGCGCTCTTGCACTCGCTTGTTTTGGAGGTGTAAAATATTATTACGGTATTTTGTATTTGGATCTTTGGGTATCTCCTTCCGAGACGACATTTCTTTGAAAACCTTTTTGAAGTCGCTATCGCTTAGCTCCTTATATTTTGTACATATTTTTTATATATCGTAGTAAGTATACACATAGCCGTGATTTGTGAATATAGCCTAAATAGATTGTACAATATTTAAATATTTTAACTGTAGGACTTGAAATGTGTAATTTAAATTACAATTATTATTACTACTGCCACTGCCAGGCTGTTAACTATGCCTCTACTACTACTCACAAAACAAAAACCCACCCACGGAAATATAGGAAACCTCGGAGCTATTCTTCCGATTCCGGTTCCGGTTCCGATTCTCACTCCGGCCTACCTGCATTAATGCCTGTCTCGTCGACAAATACATTATTATAAGCAGTAACTGCACACGCAAAGAGCTTTTTCTAAAAACTGAAATGAAATGACCAAATGTAAACTATCTTTTTAAAAACAAAAATGGAAGCATTTTTATACGAAATTTTTTATACTGTCCACTGTGGCTGTAAAAACGGTTCATATCGTAGTCGTATAGTCGAATAATAATAATAGTAAAAATATGCATCATCATTATTTTGTTTGATGATTAGTGTCTAAAATAAATGAGTAATTAAATGTGGGTAATTCTTAAAAAATTCTTGTAAGCAAAACTTGAGTCAGGTGGAATTATGTAGTTTTCGTTTTCGTCCACCCGTCCACTGCCATGCCACTCCTTCCATTGCCAAATTGTTGTATCTTGTTTCGAAGCAGACAATTTTTTAAATACGAAAATTGTATAATAGCAATTTTTAATTTCATGAATTTAGCTTTTTATTGTGCTAATTTTTTACTGAACTTGCTCCATATCATTAAGAATGTTGAGATAAATTATTTAAATTCTTTGTAATTTTGGTGACACAAGTTACAAAATGTAGTTTGGAATTTCGGAATTAATTTGATTGCAAAATATGAATTAAATAAT
>JAQFZE010003856.1:0-11968 GCA_034695245.1 Dicyrtomina saundersi
GTCTACTATTCTGCTGGCTATATGGGTATAGGTTTAACCATTACCAATAAAACGCGATAACAAAACAAATACGCGAAACATATGATAACTGTCGATAAAACATAGAACTAAGAATTACAAATTTATTAAATCCGTATCTGACTTTTGACTTTGACTGTAGGTAGGTACTTTGTTATTGTTGACATTTAATGATTTCAGATTTCAAGATTTCAAATTACGTGCCAAGTGCCAACTGCCAACTGCGAAGCACTTGAGTTTGTGTTGTGTATCAGAGTATAGTCAGTGTGCATACTTACATATGAATTTACGCTTTAGACTCAATATTTATATTTTATACCTCTTACCCCTTCCAGTCACAGCCGTTACATAAAACAAAAACAGTTTAACAGCTTTAAGTTTTAACTACTGTACATTTGTTGAGTTTGTCTCCGTCAGATTAGTTACTATGATGATGATTTAAATATATGAAACAAATAAACAATTTAAAATGTTATTAATGAATGAATTTAATCAAAATAATATTTAGAATTTATTTAATCGTGTGAAATTAAGTTACCACAAAAACACAACCACAATGATTTTGATTCCATAAACATAAGACAATTGACATAGGCCAACCTGACCAGCGCACTTTTTATTCATATTATATTTTAGTGCATAATTAATATCAATCATTAACACAATGATTAACGCCATAGGCATATCTAATTCATAAATTCATAATTAGAGACTATAGAGAAAATTAGTTGAAAGAATTTGTCAGTCTTCAATTTGGTTTAAATATTTAATTAAATATTAAATGTACACTTAAATTAAAAATTGTGTAGGATTTATAAATATAAATTGTGACAGCTGACAGCCGACTGAGCTGACATGGCTTACGCTGACACACAGTTGGCAGTGTTTGTACTACAGTGTTCGTATAGTCAGTGTGCATAATAATTATACTTTATTAACTTTATACCGTCTACCAGCCACAGCCGTCACAAACACAGGTTAACAGCTTTTAACTACTGTACATTTTGTCACAGTCAAATGAATTTTATTTATTTATTATTTAATGAAATATGAAATAAAGTTAACACTTTAAAACCACTACAAAAATATTTATTTCATGCTTTTTTTATTGATATTATGTTTTATTGTATAATACGTAGCAAAAACACAGCCGTATCATAATTCATAATTATAATCACTAATGACTATTACCTTTGTTACTTTAATTCAAACTTACAATGTGTAGTTTTATAATTAAAATTAATTCATAATAAAGTAATATTGTAATAATATTATACTTTAGACTTTTATCGAAATTCGTATATCGTAAGATACATAATATATGTATAATGTGGAGTGGGAACACTAGTTTCATTTTTTTTAATAAGCTTAGTTATTTATGTATTACGTTATTAAAACAAAAAGTTTAATTGGGTAGGTACAATTACCAGTACTCGTTCATTTGAATTAAAAACACAATTAAAAATTCATAAAATTACCATTTAAATCTGTGACTGCTAGTCTGCTACTACTATTATGCCATTATAAACTATAAATAATGTATATAAAATATAAAATCATGTAATAAAACTTCATTAAAGTTTAATTTCTATATGAATGTACAGCCCCAAAATATTTCATATTGATTAAAGAACCGTTGACTGTAATTTAAATCATTTTAAGAAATGAATAATATACTAAATATACAGACAATAAAGTTAAAAACTAAATTACAAATGATTGCATCAAATTTTAATTGTTTACACACTGTACACTGGTCACTGGACCCTTTGTCAAGCTAGGCAACTATTAAACTATAAACTACTAAACTGCTTAATAATTTATGGTTTAACGGTTTTTCATTGTCAGAGAGACAGTGTACAATACAAACACAAACTTATAACGGCTAGTACCCAAAATCAGGACCAGAACTAATACAAAAGTATTTAATATTTTTGCAGTTTATTACTGCTGTAAAATAAAAATACAATTAAAATAAGGAATAGGTGCATTTTATTTCTTAAAACGAAAACGAAAAGTATAATAATAAACAGCAAATGACAGCAAGATTGCCAAAATTTTGCAAAATAGTAATAGTCAGAGTATTCAGAGTCAGACTAACACTAATGACTGACCAGACTGACGACAGAAACAATGAAACAACTAATTTGTTCTGACCCTGAATCCAACTTGCTCTCTGCCTCGGCTTCACTATCTTAATTTTCCTGTTCCAATTCACTCTTACTCTCGGAAGAAGTTGAAAAAGCAACCATCGTTTCCGAGAATTTTACTTTCTTAGTCTTCTTTCTTGAAACATCTCCGTTGGTCCGTTGGTTTTTGTTTTTGTAGCCGTGATCTATTTTTTGGTGTCTGATGTTGCTTGAGATATCTTCAAATACTTTGCCACAATACCTACACGTAAATTTTGTGGGATCAAGATGAAATTTATGGTAAAGACTAAGTTTTCGATGGATTGTTTTCATAGTTTGAAAAACTTCCTCACACTTCTTACACTTTTCCACTCTACATAAAATATTAAAATTCAAAATTACCAATTAGCAATGCTACGTACAACAAAAACAGTGTAAACACCAATTTTAAAAAATTGTTATGCTCGTAAATTATTATTAATGTTAGCAAATCCAAGTGTGACACTTCTTATCTATGTGTTTTTAAATGTATTAACATCAACGTAACATATTAAAATATTAATCACACTTTAAAGTTATAAAGTTGGTACTTACGATCCAGTTAAGTGATTGGGTTGGTCGATTTAGTGAAGATCTTTAAGTTTTTCAGATTTATTGGGCGAAGCACTGGGCGCTTGCGTTTCTTTAGCTTTGCTTCTAGATTAAAAGAAGTTACTTTTGTTGGTTTACTTCCTTTTTGTGTTGGAAGTCTTCTTTTGATTTTAGTTTTAGCTTTCGATTTCACCTGTTTGTTGCATTTTGAAGTTGATAGTTGCTGGTTTTTCAAGTCCGAAGAAAGGAGAAGGACAGGTAAATTTCCTTGTTTACTAACAAACTCTTCATCTAGTTCCCCAAGAATTTCATGTTTTTTCATGTTTGAGATAATGACCTTGCGTCCTGCATAACGTGATGGACAATGAAGTTTCAAATTAGAAATGTTTCGTCGAGTTTCAGTTTCAGTCCGAATTTCATTTTGACCAGCTACTGCTGTTTGTGTTGGTGGCTTAGGCTCAGGCTCAACAGCCGTATTATTTTTCTTAGTGTCCACACTGTCCACTTTGCGCACTTCTGCAGCAACTGCAGCTGCTTTCAATCGTGAGTTACGAGACTGCTGGAATGTTTTTTTCTTTTGGTCGCGGTTGTCGTTGTTGCTCTTGTGGGATTTGAGTGATTTTGATTTTGCAGCTATAAGTTTTTCAGTACTGTACCTTGTGTGTACTGTGAAATTAGGCTTAGTCTTCGCGTTTTCATACTTACGTGACCTTACCTTAGCATGATTGTCACTCTGTATTAGTGGTGTCTGCTTTCTTGTCACTTCTTTTGTTGGCTTTTGTTTCTTTGAATTTTTTTTTCCGTTAATGTAATTTTTGCGGCCCTGTCTCACTTGTGCTTGTGCGGCAGCTACGATTCTTGCTTTTTTTCTGCAATTTCAGCCAGTATGTTTGCGTAAAGCGAACTTGAACTGTGAGAAGTCCCTGAGTTTTGATAAGGAAAAGGGAATCGGTTATAAGAATTGTCATTCTTCGACAAACTTCTATCCATGTTAAACGTTTTTTTTCATGTAATCATCTAAGGAAGTTGATGAACATTTTGGGTTAGCAGAAACCTCTTCACATTCTGTTTCTGTCTCTGACCCTGCTACTTCTGAAACTTCGGTTACTTCTGGTTTGATGTATAAAAGGAAATTTAAATCATTCGCCACAGCTGAAACGCAGTTAAGGTCAACTTTGGGAGTCGAGATAGTTTTGTTTAATACTTTACTCGCGATTTTTTTAATTTCAATCTTTGGGAGTAAACCATAAAATTAAAAGCTACCGTCATCAATTGATGGTACAGATGCAGCATCAATGTTTTGAAGTTAGAAGGAAACATTTGGTTCCGGTTCCTTGATTTTACCTTTGAAAACTTCATTTTCATCTACTGGAACTGGCATTTGTACTACTACATTAGAAGACTGCAACAAGGATGAAGAATAAGTTTCATTCTGATTAATTTTATCTGCGTCTACGAAGTGTGGAGTTTCTATTTCTACTGTTTCAATATCAACTGCTGCAGTTGACTCAGTTGGCGTTGATTGGGGCTGAGTCAATCCGTAGGAGTGGGAGCATTAAAATTTCGTTACATGAATATGAATGTGGACTTTGTTGTTAGGTCCCGTCCGAATAAGTCCACCTAACAGACCTAAAAATTTCAACAAAGTACATATAAATGTGTTGTTCATTACACAATAAAGTTAATGTAAACCACGTTGTTGGAACACACAAACATGTTTTGTTTCACGACAATAACTGAAACCCAAACTAAAGTGTACTCACACTACTCACGTAGATCAGTAAATCGTGACTGTAAAGATTTAACATTTAACAGTATCTAATGATTTTGAACAAGTGACAAGTAACATCTTTAACGACTTCAAATTGCAATAGACATAAATGTTAACGTTACACGTATTATAGTACCTTCTAAATTAATGCTTCCGCCAGAGTTGGTGAATCAGTGAGACTATGCTATTCTATAATATGGCGTAATTTTGAGAGTCCCGTCAAATTGACGTTGACACCTGTCTACTGTCCTGGCTCTCCACGTTCACTACCATCTTTACCACAGTTAATATTAATATTAACGGAAGGGCTTAATGGATCATCTTCTTCTTCGTCCGATTTCGATTCCGTGTGTAAAATAATCGGACCATAAGGTTTATTATTCTGAGGTTTGTCTGGGTCTGAAGGTTTCATTCCGTCCATTGTATTGTTTACGGACTTCAAAGTGAAGTTAAGTGTTCACTTATTCAGATTCACTTTACAACTACACTATCACCACGTTTTGTATTTAGTGACTGACTGATAATTTTTAATTATCCACTGACCTGATAAACAAAACTTGTAAAAAAACTTAAATTTCAAACTTTTTTGGACAGAAGAAATTATTATGAGAATGTTAAATTTATTATTTACGCAGTTGACTAAGGAATGTTTGGTTATTGTTATTGTTGCGTTGTGATTCTATCCAAGATTTCAAATAATGTGCCAACTGCATTGCACGTGACTATGTTTGTGTTGTACTCATCAGTATCAGAGTATAGTCCGAGTTCATACTATTTCTAATTCACACTTTATACCTCCTACCAGCCACAGCCGCCACAGGCTGGCAACTTTTTAGTCTTTACAAGAAAAGTTAATATTTATTTACAACTGGCGCTGCTATTGCGCTTGCCATAAAGACACAGTAAGAACAAACATCATTCACAAGTTCAGTATGATATTTGAAAAATGTAAATTAACGTTATTTTAAAAACAGCCAATTGAAAAATAACTATGAGATAAATTCATATTATATAAATGATTATGGGCGATTCGACACGATCCTCGAATTGTAGCAACCACTATTTCTTGTATCATTCTTGATGGAAGACGCAAATCTTTACAAAAAGATTCAAAAAAGCCAGTTATAGTACCCCTAGCTCCAACAAGAAGTCCAACCACTTCCAACTTCTTGAGTTGGTACTTGTCAAGAAAGTAAGGAATGCAAGGATTGTAATGAGCCTTCTTTTCAATATTCACTTCTTCTGCTTGACTAGAGGACTGTTTGATACGTATCGTCAGATCAAGAACGTACCCCGACTTCAATTCATTACGCCAGCATATGATATCAACACTTTTTGAAGCGCCATCAGTCACTTCCTCATGAACAACCCAGTCAAGTGTTCTTAAATAATTTGCAATAATAGTACGAACTTCATGATGCCTGCTGGTCCTCAGTAAGCTTCCCACATAAAATTTCCCTAGAACATGAGCGAAGGTTTCTTTCTCCTTACAGTGTCTGCAAAGGGATGATTCTAGAGAACAACCTGGAATAGCTCTAACCGGATAAACATTAGCTGACATTTTTAAGGCATTAACCACTCTGAAGACGTTAAACCACATTTTTCAATAATGATTTTATTGCCATATGGACAATCTTTATACAACTCAACACCTTGTCCCGAAGTGCAACTGAGCACCATTGATTATATTCTTGATCCCGCAAAAAATTACGTGGAATTTTGCTTGGCTTAGTTTTGGGACACGATTCCAACTTTGCTTGCACTTCATCTCCATTTAACTTTAAAGCTATTATACAAATTTCCATTTCAGACTTTAAATCTTTAACAAATGGTATAAATGGATCCTTGCAACTTAAAAGGACAACACAAATGTTATAATGTTAAATAAATGCTTACCAAGTACTTTTCATTATTTGCAAACCCCTGCACTTTTTTGAGTTGTATAGTAGAGCATTAGGTGAGTCATGGGGAATAGCAAGAATATCTTTAGCTGCACTACGAATAATCTTATCCAAGTCTTTTAGAAATTTCTTAGGTAATTTATTTAGCGGTGCTGTTTGTAATGAGTATGTAAGGCAGGGCAATAAATATTGATTAATTATAGCGATCTTCTGATTTGGAAATAGCATTGGTGTCCCAACCAGGTTTTGCAGGTCTTTTGTAAAATTTTTGATTGTTGAAGTAGCGTCAAAAGATATTTTATTATTGAAATTGACCCCCAGATACTTTACAGTTTCATCTTGTTTTATGGCCTCAATGACGTTATGATCATCTACAACTAGTGGATCTTCACAAATCTTGCAATTCACGATATTTATAACCTTGCACTTTTGAATATTAATTTCGTACCCCACTTTATTGAAATTTGCAATAGCAATTTTTTTTAATTTTTTATACTTTCCTAATTTCTTTTACAGTCAGTTGAAAAAAGAAAAAAACAGACAGTAATTATAATAATTTATTTTCCTTAAAACAAATGATTTAATAAGTGTACCAAGCACGTCATGTCGTGCTTTGTGATCTGTGAAGACACTAGCTTCCTTGCTGTATACTTTAATGAGTTGAAACTCTCAAAAGTTGAAGCCGAGGTGGACGCAGCTACAGTTGAAGGACTTGAAGGTTAAAAGCTTAAACTAATACAAGCTCCAGCAGAGTTAAGTCAGTATTCAGTCAGTACCTAGAGTTTCGGAACCAGCTTTCAGGGGTTTATCAGATGCAGTGTACTAAATACATCATATTTTTGTTAGTAGCCTTGGAGAAAAGGGGCTGCATTTTATTTCATTTATTCATTTATCTTATCAGTAGCACAACTCAAAACCATATACCATATCATATATCATATTATATATATATACCATTATCATATATCATAATTATAGAATCATTAACCAAATTCATCATAGATAAAGACGAAGATAAGGTGAAATTAAAGTTTTGAACATACTTTAACTAAGTCAAAATATGATTAAACATACAATCAAAACTTAAATTAATAAAAGTATAGTATATAGTATAGTTAAAGTTAAAGTATATATTAATCGTGATGGTTGATGCGTTGAGACTTGAAACGAGAGTGACGAGACGTTGAGGTTGAGACTGTTAAGGTTGGAAGTGAAGTTAGTTGACTAATGAACTAATGACTATGACTCTTGACACTTTCAACAAAAAGCTATTTAATTTTTACTAGTTATTAGGAAGTATCAAAATCAAACATGTGATATAACACATAATGTGATAGTAAATTATTATTAAAAGTGTAGCCGTAGCTCTATAGGACTTACAACTAAAAAACGAAATATACATGCGTGTTTTTTGAAGGTATTTAAAATTCATAAATTCATACTTTTATGTTTAAAAGAATAATGAATGTGTAGCCTTATAATTAAAATTAATTCATAATTAAGTAATATAGTAATATTAATTAATGTCAGTCTTTAATCGAAAATAAATTTGTAAGATACATAATACATAGGGACATTATATATTACATATATAGTGTACAGACATAGACTAGACAACATCAACATTCACAACATTTTTGATTTTAGATACAAACTAAAATATTACTTTTTAAGTAAAAGTCAAAAGTATAAATGTTTGTAAGTAATTCATTTTCATTTAAGATTATTATTAATATCGGTTTTCTCAACCATAAACCCAAGTAACTAAGTACTACTACTTACTTTACTGTACTTACTTAGGACTTCGACAATAATGAAAATGTACCCAAGTACCCATGACCCGTATGCACTTCCACTCCCAATGAAGAAATGGAGACTCACGCTCACAACTACGTTAGTCAGCAGAGTAGTCTGTCTGTCTCTGTAGCATTATTCTGTAGTTAAAATTCAGAATAATACAATAAAGTGCAGTGTGAATACTGTGAGCACTGGAAACAGTGGGAACATTGTTTTAAAATAGCAAAGTTATTGTATTATGTATAAAGTAATTAGAAAAAAGAGTTTAATTGGGTAAGGGTAACTACAATCACCAATACCAGTTCATTAAAATAAAATCACAATTTAAAATTTATTTAGATTTAGACACATTTTTATCTGTATCTGCTAGACTAAACTACCATTTTGTACACTACAAATCAAAATAATGTACTAATGGCTTACGACAGTATATTAAACGACTAACGAACTAACGACTAAGACTAACCAACTAACTTAGTCCGACTTAATATCACTTGCGGCTGCAATATACTCCTTTTCCTCTTCCAATCTACTGTCATCAGTTGAAATAGCATCATTCCAAACTGAAAATTTTACTTTCTTAGTCTTTTTTGGCGTTGAACGTTGGTGTTTCTGTTTGAAGTATATGTGGATTTTCTTTTGGTGGCGTACAGTGCTGGATATGTCTTCAAATATCTGTCCACAACAGGCACAAGTAAAGTCAGTCGGATCTTGATGAAATTTATAATGATGCTCAAGCTTTCGTTAAATAGTTGTCATTTGTTGAAACACAGTTTCCTTTTCTTTACTGTGGCATAGATCACACGTCCATTCTCCATAAAATAACAAAATTTAAAAGTAACATTAAGCAGTGCTTGATAAAAGTAAAACAGTGTGAACACTAATTTTTAGAATTAATCATACTTTCAAAATTTAAATTTGATACTTACGGTCAAGGTAAGTTGTCGAGTTACACGTTCTAGTGTAAATTTCTAGAAACTTTGGTCGAGCCTTGACATTGCGTCGCTTTTTGTTGGAAGTTTTTGGAGGTTCTTGATTTGAAATCTTCAATTTTGATGATGAGGAGAAGGACTTTTGATTTTTTGATACAGTTGATGGTTTTGGTTTTAACACCGTCATTTTCAATGGTGACGAAACTTTTAGCTGAATTTTGCTTTTCGTTTTAGCTATGGATTTAACCTTGGTGAAGCTTTTTACCTTCATGTATCCAGATTTTTTTTGCTGGTTTCCAAGTTCAAAATCGAGGAGAATAAATGGCAACTTGCCTTGCTAATTAACGAAATTTGCATCAAGAACTCCTAGGATTTTGTTTGGTTTCAATTCAGAAGAAGTCACTTTTCTTCCTGTATAGCTTGAAGTCACTTCAAGATCCGAAGTCCTAGAGCGACTGGAACTGGAACTAGGACCTTTTTGTATGGTTGGAGCTGACGAGCTGGAACATACTTCGAGCGTTGAAGTTTCTCGTCGGGATTCACAAGTTTTACCCTGAATTGAGCCAGAGCCAGGCAAAGGCAATGCCGTTGGTATCTCAACCTCAAATGCGGTAGTGCGTGTTCTTAGGTCGACTTTATGTTTAACTTTCTTGTTTTTAGCCTTGACAATACGTCCTGTACCTGCAACTCCTACTACTGTTTCCCAGTGGCCGCGTTTCTTATTCTGTAACCGGGTGGCCCGAATTTTTGACATTAGTTTTTTTGACACCCGTCTGGTTACCTTTCTTTTACCTTTTCTGTTAATACCTTGATCCTGAGACAATCCTTTTGCTTTATTTTTTAAGTACTCTGCCTTACATGCAGCGTACCTTAACGATTGATCTTAATCAGTTTCAGTGTTAGGTGTTTGGATAGGATGATGGTTCTTAACATCTTGTTCAACAGGATCCATATTGAATGTTTTTTTCATAAATTTGGTTAAGGAAATTTTTGGGGAGCTCTCAGAAGTGCCTTCTCTATCTAGTACTTCCGTGACTGTTACTTCTGTTTGAACAAAAGGGATTAAACATGTATCAATGGCAACAGTTGTAACACGATTAAGGTTGCCAGTAGACGCAGGCTTAGTGGAGCAATTTTGGTTTATTGAGTGATTTACGATTGTTTTAGTTTTGATCTTTGGTAATAAACCATAAAATGGGTTGTTAGTACTGTCAATATTTGAAGACGCAGCATCCATATTAACATTCTGACTCAGACTTTCTGGCGTCTCTGTCTCTGGCACTGGCACTGGTTATGCCGAGCTAACCTCCGAACCTAAAGCTGCTTTGGGCAATTTGGCACCTGAATTCAAATTCCCCACAAGGATTTCAGATTGAGTTGAAACTCTGGGATTGTGTTGCGGCTCAATCGCAGAAGTTGAAACAGCCGCAGTTGAATAAAACAGCAAAACTTGATGAGTGCATTCCAAATTTTTACAATAAAAATGTAGATGAACTTGGTTATTCGGTCCAGTCTGAATAAGTCCACTTAAAAGTGCTAAAAATTAAAATAAAGTCAATATAATTTTTTTAATTATTAAAAAATTAATTTGATGTGAACCAAACCAAATTTAAAATTGTCGAAAGTTTAAAAGTGTTGGAACACAAAATGCAAAAATTTTGTTTCACAACCAAAACTAAAACTAACATGTACTCACACGTTAGTGAATTTCCTAAACATGTGGCATATAGTTTAGTTTACAGTTGGTTTACTGATTTAATCAAGAATTAGTAACGACGTAACCGTTACTGTAAAAACTAAACAATATCTAATAATGTTAAACACCAAGTAACATCAATAATAATAATAGCTGCAAATTGCAATAAGTATAAACGTTACACGTTTGCGACAGTATACGCATCATACCTTCCAGGTTAATGGTGTTTGCTAAAATTGGTGGATCATTTTTTTTATGTTCATTCAATATTCCACAAAGTTTATTGAGCCCACTTATTGAGCTCACACACATGGGATTTTCACTTTCACTGTTTGCGTTTATATTAATGCTAATTGAAGGGCCAGTGGTTTGGTCGTGACCTTCTTTGTCATCTGATTCAGTGTTGATGAGTATTGGTCCTTGAAGATTAATCTGCTGATTAGATGAGGGATCCGTTGTTTATTGTATTAGACTTAGAACTTTAAACTGTTTTCCACTAAGTTTCGTAATCAGATAATCAGACTTTATATACGAAAATCTTAACACCGTGTAAAATTGAAAGTATTAAAGTACAAACGATACTTGTTGTATTTTATGTTTATTTGAAAGCCAGCGGCTCATTGACACAGGCAGATATAATGTGACTTTAAATTTTATATCAATAAAATATTGTTGATTTTATACTCAATTTTATAATCAAAACAAAATTATCAATCGAGCTAGACATATTTTGCTTGGTACTAATTATATATGTTTAGTCAAAACTTAAAATCGATAATAGATTATAGATAGATACGCGTTACCAAAAAAAGATGTCTTTATTAAATTCGAACCAAAATTGACTTTAGATTGTCAATTTGTAATTGCCGAGTAATGCGGAATGGTAAGCTGAGATTCCAAGACTTTAAACTATGTGTCAACTGCAAAGCACGTGACTTTGTGTTGTCGATCAGGGTTTAGTCGGTGTGCATACTAATTTACACATTAAATCTCCTACCAACCACAGCCACAGCCACAGGTTAACAGCCTTTTATTACTGTACTTTATTTTACAATTAGATAAAAGAACATATGCTAATTTTAATTATAAATCTTCCTAACGAGAAAATGATTTATTGAGTGTACCATTACCAA
>JAQFZE010003857.1:0-11967 GCA_034695245.1 Dicyrtomina saundersi
ATAAATGCAAATTGGGAAAGAATAATAATAACAAGGACACGGATTTAGACAGTGTAAGCATGGTATGGAAATGGCTGATAAATGGCTCTAATGTGTGAATCAATGTTGAGCGTGTAGCCCTGCTACTGTAGAATAAAGATACAATAAATAGGCTATAGAACGTCAACGGCAACGGTAATAAAGGATATAATAATCCAAATCCGAGCTCGAATTTAAATTCGAATCCAAAATCCAGTCAGCAATTTAGTCCGCCTGTTTTATTTGTACGAATTACAATAACGCAGAGACGGTCTCGGCGTCGGCATCGCGGGCAGACACACTCTTCATTTTACTTTGTAATCAGTCTCACCATGAGAATTGGAATGGGATGAAAATTCGAAAATTCACACATAAGTCAACATGCTCCGGCGGAAGCATTCTTGAAATAAGTATCAACGTATCCCGTATTTTCTATAACTTTCGACCCGTCTACTAGTCAAATTCCGACCTCCCGCAAACCCGTCTATTATTACAGGACCGTCTACTATTATGGGAAATACGGTAAATATAGTACACAGTATAGTGTAATGAATCTACATATAGCATAGAACTATGTACAGCGAGGCTGAGCGAGGACTGCCATGCAGAGTAAAGCCTTCAAGAAAGTGGCGTGGTATTTGGAGAGTCAAACTTACGGAAACGAAATTTCACACTGATTCTCAGAAAGAAAGTGAAAGTGACATATAAAGGCTCATTAAGATTTTACGAGTGAAGCTACGTGGAAATCAATGGATTTATTTTCTGTTTGTATTCTTTATATATCTTTTCGTTGTCGAAAATTTCAATTTCAACTTGAATAACGTCACACAGCGTTCCTCCAATCAACCAGTTCATTGTCAATTTATTTCCTATAAAAATTTTATGGACGGATAATATTATGGACCTACCTACACAATAAAAGAAGAAGATCCGAGAAGGAAAGGAAATGAATCAAGTATACACACGTATATATATGTAAATTGAATTGAAATTGAAGCATCTCATACACTTTGTTTTATAGTTTTATTTTCCCCCATATTGCGTAAAGCTACGCATTAAATTGAAATCCTTCCGACTTCCGACTTTTATACATTTCATTAAAGAGCAGGAGCCAATATCAACATGAACAGGGGAATTAACCAAATGTACGTAATGTGCAACGTTTGTCTAAAATTGAATCACATTGCTGATGCTAATTGTATCACATACATCTCTCAATTTTTTAGTCAACACAAAAAGCAAAAACACGCACACCTGTACTAGTGGCAACTGACATGCAATGAACATATTGGCCAATTAAATTAAAAGGAGCTATTTATAATGACCAAAAAACCACACACAAAAACATAATGAATTAATGAACTACACCCGCTCTAATGATCTCTACTAAATTAGCATGTAAAAATTAAAATACTAACGATAAGATCCTAAAAGGGTGTAGATAGAATATTTTGCACCTATTACAAACATGTAAATTGAACATTTTGCACCTTTTAAAAACTTGTAAATATATCATTTTGCACTTTTCAAAAGCATGTAAATGGAAAATTTTGCGCTTTTCAAAAGCATGTAAATTGTTCATTTTGCGTTTTTCAAAAACGTGTAAATTGAACAATTTGCACCTTTTAATAACATGTAAATAGAACATTTTGTACCTTTTAAAAACATGTAAATTCAACATTTTGCACCTTTTAAAAACATGTTAATTGAACATTTTGCACCTTTCAAAAACATGTAAATAAAACATTTTTCACTTTTTAAAAACATGTAAGTAGTACATTTTAGACTTTTCAAAAACATGTAATTAGAACATTTTGCACTTTTAAAAAACATGTAAATAGAACATTTTGCACATTTTAAAAACATATAAATAGAACATTATGCACTTCCCAAAAACATGTAAACGGGGCATTTTGCACTTTTCAAAAATTGCGGCAAGGGAATTAATTGCTTATTTTTAAAAGTAAGAATTCCAACACTTTTAATTTCAAGGACCACTGGAAAATCATATTCACACCCATAGGCACTTCTCACAGCTATTTCTCTGATTTTTCTGTTTCGTGTCTGATTGCAATTAAATCCGGGGAATTCTATAACGTCCAAACCTCGAATCAAAAGTCTGATATTTTTTTTGTGACTTCAACTCAGCTCCAGCTGGAACGTTGCTTGGAATTTAATGAAAAAAACAAAACAAATACCCAAAGGGCATTGCATTGGGGAAAAGAAGAATGCTGTAGGAAAATAGCCTGTAGTGCGTAGTGAGTGTAAATATAAATCGATTTACACTCAAGACTCAACTCAATACAGAATCTCAAACAACAAAAAACACGACAAGAAAACGAGGAGAAGTCTACTTGACTAGCATTGGACATTTGGATTGGACTTGGACTTGCTAGGGTTTAAACTGAAGACATGTCTTAAAAGCCTATAGTAAGATTCCCATTCACATATGAAGAGCTTTTTGGCAAAACGGGTCAAGTCTATCAAAGCAAATTTTACAGAAACAACGAATAATGATTAAAAAATGGCACAATTAGTTTTTGAACTCAATTTTTTTCTACAGGTACTGTGAACTGTAACTGACGAAACGCTATTAAAAGTAGTTTCATAAATCTAGACTGACTCTGAAATTTGTTTTAGAAAATTTTCAAAACATTTAGGTGGACTTTTTCCGTTTTGCCTCAAAATCAATAAATGATGGAGTAAAAAGTCCGTGAGATGAAATTTAATCGTTTTGAGTGAAACCAAACTTTTTTTAAACTTTTAAACCTTTTCTCGCATAAAATAATTTACGCATGGCAATTGTCTTCTACAAACTACGATAACACTCTTAAACCAAATTTAAAGGAAATGAATGTTTTAGGTGCACTTATCCCATTTTGTCAAAAATCATTTAATGGACTTGACCCGTTTTGTCAAAAACGAAATTTTGGCCATTTTAAAAAATTGCTTTGGTTGAGCTATGACCTTCACCATTCAACACAGTAACGTATCTAGTTGAATAGTACGTGTAATGCAAATAATTATATTTTAGAAAAAAATGGACCTGACCCGTTTTGCCAAACAACTCTTCATTTAAATATATACACGCATTCAAAATCCAAACAAAGATGGTCTAAGCTCTAGCCTACAACAGGGCTCAAGGAAAGGAGTAGAAAGTAGAAGGTAGGGACATTATAGAGTGGTATGGTATGGTAAGGTATGGTGCTTTACTTTCTACAGAAACATACTTTTACACTACACCCGCAGAGCCAGAGCCAGATCAGATAGTTTTGAGACTCTTGAGTTTTCTCGTGATAGATTTTTTTCCCCGTCTTCGTCGTCCATTTACATAGAAATAGCAAATGGTTTACATCATTTGGGACTCTGCTCTGGGTCTGGGAAAGGGTCTATGGGAGCAGAGAAACACTAACAGTAACGGTAACGATTTCTCTCATACAAATGCAGACAGTGGCAGTAATAGAAATTGCAACACATAACAATGTATAAATCCACTACTGCATATCGTGGGTGAAGAATCGAAATGGCCGATATCCAATTTAGCCTAGGATTAAAATGAATTATCTCTAATAAAACGCATGGCATAGATGTGCAAAATTTTAATTTATAACGAGTTTTTGAAACATGCAAAATGTTCTATTTACATGTTTTGAAATATGCAAAATATTCTATTTATATGTTTTTGAAAATTGCATAATGTTCCATTTTTGTATGTTTTTTTAAAAAGTGCAAAATGCTTTGTTTACATGTTTTGAAAATTCCACATTGCTCAATGTACAAGTTTTTGAAACTTGCAAAATGTTCCATTTACATGTTTTTGAAATGTGCAAAATGTTTTATTTTCATGCTGATGAAAATTGGAAAATGTTTTATTTACAAGCTTTTGAAATGTGCAAATTGTTCTATTTTGTAAGTTTTTTAATATGAAAATTGTTCTATTTAACCACTTTTAAGATCTTAATATTTAAATTTTTTCGTAGATAGTGTATATCATTTTCAGTTAAAAATGAATTTGGGCCATTTTGATTCTTCACTCACGATATATGCAAAAGCTACACCGTATGTCGTATACCGTGTTTCACAGAGTAATTTCCCTCCTTGTACATGTACAGAAAGGGTCGTATTCCCAGAGGGTGAAATCTCTAAACATTTATTTGCTCTCTGTAGGAAATCCAAAGGAAGGAGAGAGGATTTTTGTATTCTTTTTAGAGCAAGTAATTCGTTGAACGTCGACATTGGAACTGCACTGGTACTGGCACTCGCAATGTAACTGATACTACGCAAACTGGTAGACATCTATAGATTTTTATTATTATATGTATGGAGATTTCTTTCAAATACCTTCCAGCGTTCCGCCGCCTTTCAATGTCGTCGTTTTCGTTTAGCATGCCCATGACCCACGAAGTCTGTATATAGCAGTGTATTTTTGACCTCGAACATTGCTTTGTCGGGATGCTGTGATGTCTTCCCGTGGAGTTTCGGAGCCTCAATGGAATAACTGTAGTGTATAGCATTTGGGTGTCGGTTGTCGTTGTCTTTTCGGTCGTGGGTGTGCAAAACAAGGCACATGACACTAGATTAAACGAATCCGATATGATGCCATGAAAAGAACAATTTAATCCAATGCCCTCCTGCTTTCGCTGATATGCGTAAAGACATTTCTGAAGAGTTTCTTAGCAAAATGGGATAAGTCCATTTTTTTTTCGAAAATAAAATTATTTACGTTACATGACAATGTACAATTTAACTAGATACGCTGCTGTGTTGCATATTAAAGGCCAAAGTTCAATCAAAGAAATTTTTAAATATAGCCAAAATTTCTTAAATTCCACCTTAAACTTGCATTTCTGGTTTAAACATAGTTTTTGAGTGAGTTGCTTCGAAGGACTTGTCCGGCTTTGTCAAAAAACTCTTCATATTTGTTGTTATAATAGTTACCAGTAGTAGTACAACAAAATGTGAAATAATAACATAAACTGAAACTATATACTCTCAAGTCGACTCCTATAAATATAAATATATAATCGGTATGGGGTTTTTCTGTCTGTAGTTGTATATTGTTGGTTCTTGAGATACTTCTGAGACACTGATACTGGTAGCGTAGTCCTTAAGCAAATGTACAAGTATAATTACATATGTACCTCTCTATGTATAACATAGGTAAACTTTATTCTGGAAACTGGAAAGCGCTGGTTGCTGGTGCTGGTACTGAGTTACTGGTGAGCTGGTGAAATGCTGAGAATTTTAGTATTCCGCGAAGATTTTTCTGTTTCTCTTTTGACAAGTTCCCATTGGAAATTCAAATGGAGTCCTGTCTTCAGTGTACGCTCAGCTTGAGGCTCCAATTTTAAAGTGTATCACGCGAACAACAAAGAAAACTTTCCCTTCAGTTCAGAATTCTCCAGTACATCTTATTGCCACGGCTCAAAAGGAGACAAACAAGAGCTTAACTGCCAACCAAAACCAACTGCCATGCCTTCCCGAACCGACCCAAACCAAACCAGCATCCCGTATACTCAACATTAGGAATCGTCCATAAATGATGTCGTGGGTAGGATGAGTGGGTCTAGTCTAGGATTCATGACATCTACCATGTTAAAGTGATGACGTATGGGGGTGGGTGGATATTAAAAGAGTGATAATTTGAGTGACATTATTTATGGACCAACCCTAAATACCATCCTTCCAAGCTAAACCAAACCCTAAGAAATACAGATACATTTTCTCATGTATTATAGACCTATAGACTTATACCTAACGACATACATCTACCAAATGCTCATTCAAATTTTGAAATGCGAAACATGCAATATTATTATAAATGTATGTAGAAAGAAAGCATTTCTAAACATCTCTCTGTAGACGTGTCTTATTTTTTTCTTCTGAATTTTCTATCCATCTGTGTCTTCCCTATGCAAGTTCAAACACACCACATGTACAGACTAACATCACATCACGTAATTTCACGTCTTCCTCTGATTCTGGTTCTGATGCAATATATTTTGTCCGGCTCCGGCCCGGGTACGGTGCTATATCTAATGAGGTTGTGAAAAACGCCTGCCTACCTGCAAAATTTCAAATATTTAAATCAAACCACCGCACCAGTTCACGGTTTTTAGTACAAAATACATATTATGAGTCAATCGCAGATGCACAAGGTAAATTACAGATATTAATATAAATTACATAAATTTAAATAATTCTGTAACAAAAGCAATACATTATTTATACTTCTCACCGAGGGATTTTTGGACTCGGCGAGAAGGCTAGTACTGCCAGTAGTCATACAGTCAGATAAAAAAACAGGGCTACCTTACCTACCTACCTACCTACCTATATTTTAAATTAAATAGTTTACCAACTGAAACTGAAAGTACTCGAGACAGAAATGGGACTGAAAAATCCAGAGGGAAGGTGGAAGGAAATGAGGAGGTAAGAAAATTTCACTGACATATGTAAAGATTCTCAGAGATGAACATCCAGCTTCCAGCATCCATTGTTAATGCCTCCTCCAACGGCTCCAACAGAACCTCAGAGGAAAACTCTGTACAGTTTCTACAAATATTTCAGCACTCCCAATCCCTCCGCTCCTCACGCATACATTATCTCTACATCAAAAACAAAAACAGTGAAACAATTCTGACTCACAATCAGACATACTCCTTTCTAAGGCCTGCTGGCAGTTGGCGTTGGCAGTTGACCTCATTACACTACTGAAACAATAATGCTACACAGGAAATTTTCCTTCGTAAGTTTTCATATAAGTACACAGTTTTGGATTCAGATCTCGTTCAGTAGAATAAAATGAATGGCACCGGCAGTGTAACAAGTTAAATTAAAGAGAAAACAAAGAAAACTACAAGAAACAACACAGGACTGCAACTGGGTTAAAGAAATAAGAAAAGGGCATTTCCATCATATGGTTCTTTGTTCAAAAACATCAAGGAGAAGATTAGAATCAGATCAAAGCATCTTACATCTTCCATGTTAGATGTCCATCTCCTTCTACATCCTCCGGCCTCATGCTTAAATTAAGTGAAGCAATTGTCAGTTATCACGAAATGTAAACAGAGCGAATCTTATCGTTGCGTTGACCTGGCACTGATTTTAGTACTATTAATTGGAGTCTGAATCGGACATCCGTGGCCCTTTACTCCTTCACTCACGCCCCACTGGTCACTGGCCATTCCTCATTGTGACGTGGCCAACGTCGTAATTACCCGCACCAACTGTACTGTACACCACCAACGATTTAATTTCCATTAACATTTTGTACTCACGGGCTATACAGGCACAGACAAGATCATCAATGCCTAGTGCAGCGCTCAAACAAATCAGCTGATCAACCGCATTACCGGTCCCGGATCTGGTACCGGCACCGGCACCGCTACCGCAGAAATCTCCATTTACTACAACATTCAACTGATTCAGCGTTCAACATCATTAGGTCTGCTATATGCTACTCACTTGGCAGGACTTGGATTAAAACAAGAAGATAATGCACTCGAATTGGGATTGCAAGTGCCGTTGCCGTTGCTATAGTATATAGGTAGGTAGGTAGGTACATGCTTTAAATAGGAATATTATTCTAGAATCGTCCCAAACAGAATCAGAATCTTTGATGGACCATCTGCTTCCCTATCAAACCCGTTTACAATTCTCTCCATATGGATCTTTTTCATTTTCCTTTCCCCATTCCATTCCATTCTATACTATGCTCGTACAATTCTACATCGTAATCATTTAATATGAGATGAGTGAGTATATATTCTGTATGAGCTATGTACAGCGCCATTGCTAATTCCAACACGTGCTTCCGTCATAAGTAATTCATGAAGTACCTAACCTACCAAAAAACACGCATCCACACCCAGAGTCCACACAGAGCAAAAAGTACAAGCTGTATAAGATGACGTATTTTGCATTTGTTATCTGTATTCCCTCATAGCACTTGAGTTGAAGATGGGCTAGTGAGGAGATGTAGGTACTTAGGTACACTGAGATGAGATACTTTCCTCGGTACGATCTCTCTGTCGGTTTCGGTCTTGGTCTCGGTGTCGATATGCACGTCCAATTATACTTGTACGCCCACTCTATCAAGAATCAGCATACTGCACCAGGATACCATAGGAAAAGCAAGACTCGGGATATGTAGGGATGGCTGTCTATATAGGTACTTAGCTACATAGCTGAAGGTATAATCCATACTTGCAGGGTATGTAACTATATACTGATAGGTATGTAGTATGGAAAGCATAACACATAATGGGATGTGAATTTTGTGAATGTGAGTTTTTTACAGTTTCAGTTGCTATCTCTATCTGCATTATTTCCATTTCCATTTCCATGCCCCAGCCTCCGCCTCATCTTCCTTGGAGAATGAAGAGCGTCAGCTTCGATCACTTTAGCGCTCACTTTTTTTTATCTCGCATCCTCCTCCTGAACTTTCTCATTGCGTGGTCGTAGTCATAATGTCCACGGTGTCTGGATCAGGACAGTCAAGTCCGGAGTGTATAATGTACGGTGAAGAGCCTATGGAGCTCAAAAATGTCCTAAGTTCAAAATTACATCATGTTCGAAATTTTTGGTTGGAAAGTTTTATGTTAAAAAATTTGTGGTTTTAGGGAGTAACAACAAAATTGTTTTATGGAAGTCATTACGATAAGAGGAGGCAGCTGTAATTTCCCGCCAAATCTACAATTTGCTATATTGAATTTTATTTGTCATTTAATTAATACCTACAATAAAAGATTCGCCCAGTGGCACAAAAATTAGCACAAAATACCAGAAAGCAGCATGCTATATTAATTGTCATCAATTCTTATAAGAAAATAAAAAATTACATTTATTTTTGAATTTCCCGCCAAATCACAAATGTCAATTCACTGCCGGTCGATAACTGAATATATACACAAATGATATAGCATTATTAGAATCTACTGTGATTAAACTGACTAGCAAAGACTTAACCGTTTTTGAAAAATATTTTTATTTGTTTCAAGAGCTTTAAAATGATATATTACTAATTTAAATCAGCACAGTATAAATAGTACAAAAAGTTTTGAGCACGAGGCAATTTTGAACAAGATGCTTTTGAACTCTGGACATGGGATCCATATACGACTGTGTAATAAAAAATAAAGTAGTGGGACGACGAGGGACATGGTCTTGGTCTTATGGTCCCGTGTACCTTTTCAAAATCAAATCCCATCTTTCTCCCGCTCGCCCACTTTCTTTCACTGCTCTATTCTCTCTCCAGAAAAACCTGATCCAGAGCCCGAAGAACCTCAACTCACTTTTCTTTCTCGGTACATGCATATGTATCAATCCTGAGTGCACAAGGCTACAATCTACGCTAGGTACTTTCTTTTCTAAGATACGAAAGGAAAACGATCCGACACGGACATTTCCACTGGAACTGAAATGTGGAAGAGTTGTGAAGACTGACGAAGAGCGTTATCGTAACGTCGTAACTATATGTACTCCATTCCACTCCATCCTCCACGTAGTTCCTCCATCGTTCTCAACACTGTTAGCCTATCGATTTTCCTCCCCTCCTCACAATGTACAGCCGTCCACAGACACACAGACCACGTCCACACAGTCAGTCGACCCAACTACATATATAGCTCCATATCCAGAGAGCCTCAGCAGAGCAGTGTAGAACTGTGTAGAGACGAGATCTGTGTGTAGGAAGGAACAGATGTGATCCAGCTAACTTTTTAGGCTCAGCTACACATTACATAACAGTCGAATAATACAACTATACCGACCTCCCTATGCTTTATGCTATGCACTAGTATGGAATGCAGCGCCTTTCCAATTTCATTGTTATTATGCATCTATATGCACATTATATCCATCAACTATAAGCTAACTGAAACTGAAGCAGAACCAGCGTAGGCGTAGGTGCTAATATAGGTAGGTAACTTTACATGTAAAACATTCTATACAGTAATAAACACGGTACGGCACTTGTCATACATAGATATTATGACATACATATAGAATATATAGATATGAATTTTTGGAAAAGGGTGTTTCTATAGAATGGGAATGCTCCACCAATGTTACGCAAAACACGGCGGAGCGGAAGGGTCAAATGATGTGATGTGGATTGTAGATTCTTGATGTGCTATATGATAAAAGCGCCTTTCCCTCTGAACACATACAGTTTCGTATGAAAAACGAAAACGAAAATGCATCTTCATGCACATAGGGCAGGGCGACGACAGGGAAGGAGACATGTGAAAACCCACAAAATCATGGTAGTTCCGTCATTCGTGATTCATGAGTTTTTGAGCTCGAATTCAAAATGGAAATTGAATTGAAATTCGACAAAATGTTCATATATATATTCAAGGCATATTATGGGGAATACTATAGTCACTATAAAGTATATATAGTGTTATACTGATACACTGCCATCCTTCACCGTGACACCTACAAATAGAACTTACAGAATTTCTGGATTTTGTAATAATAATTCTGTTCCTGCATTATCGCTACATATATCGCCACTCCGTCTTGTGTGTGATAGATCCGGAAGGCCAGAGACCAGAGACCAGATTCCAGTAGCAGATGTGGTATTCGCATCAGTATCATCAGATGGTGAAGCGCAGTAGGAAGACACAGAGACAGACAGAAGAGGGACACGAACAGACAAATTGACTGGGAGCTCGCAGCAGGCTAAGAAGCTCCAAATAAAAAAACAAACTAAAAACCAAAAAAAAAACATCAGCTTGGAAAATATGTGCCGACCAGCTTTGCACTATCAGTTATTGAGCTGCTGCTGGCGCTTGGTCTAGTTATTATTACTGGTCACACAGACAAAATATAATGTGTACACAGATATATTTGAGGCATATCATGCTCAGCTTTTATTGCGCGGATAGCCGCACTGATAGTAAGTCCGAATTCAACTTTAGGTCTGGATTTAGATTAAAACTGTTGGGCTCATCCGCAGTTGTATTTGTAGATAATCTGTATACTTTTTTTTACTGCGTATACTTCCACTGCGACTGCACCATTACCATTACCATTAGGTCTGTGGGTCCGGTGAAACTTTGAATTTAGTTACAACAGTCTACAAATATGACTCGAGCTATCCCAACGTCAACATCAACACCAACAACAAGCAACAACGAAGTATTTCATTCAGTTTTGGATTAAGATTCCAATCGCACTCAGCATAGGCTCCAACAGTCATTCGAAGTGGACTGAAGAAATTACATAGAGAAGGAAAGAAATAGAGAAGAGGCATGTTCATGTCTCTGTTTCGTGTTTGCCCTGACAATTAATTCCATTTCTGTCTCTCCCTGTTGTTGCGGTCACGGCTGTGACGGTCACAATCCCACATGCCCATCCGGATCCGGTCCGATCCGATACAGCCAATGTCCGCTCCACTTCGAGCTTGCGCTCAGTCCTGAATTCATTTGTATTTTGAAGTGCGCCAAATATATATATATTTTTTTAGAATCTGAAAATCACGCCTGCACATAATATACTGACTCAAGTAGAAAAAAAATAACTAAAAGAAGGCAATTCTTATCCTTCTACGTCTACGTGCTTCGTACTTCACAGATAAAATCAAAAGGAAAATCAAAACTTCTTCGAAAATTTCATTTGTACTTATTTTGTCGTGCGTCCCATCAAAAAGAAATAAGAGCAAGATTTAAATTACAAAGATGTAGCATGTAACTTTGTAGAAAATATTTTTAAAAAAATACCAAATATACCAAGTAAAATAAATTTGTTGACGTGGTGAGAAAGTAAAGTACCTACCTAAATACCTATACTTACCTACAAAATGAACATGGATACATACATGTGTACAATGTTGGTATTTTACAATACATAATATTTGAGAAATAAAAAATAGAATTGGAAAATGACAAGATTAAAAAAGTATACAGATATATTCCAAAATAAAAAGTGTCAAGTGAATTA
>JAQFZE010003858.1:0-11967 GCA_034695245.1 Dicyrtomina saundersi
GATTTTGAAGCTCTTAAAAACAAAATATTCATTTAAAATTGCAATTTATTACATTTAATTTCTTTAATTATAATTAAATTTCGAATATCTATTTTTTAATACAGATTTTAGCATTAAAAAATACTACCTCATATTACTGTTAAGGCTACCAAAAAACAAGGACTTTAGCCCTTGTTTTTATTTATATATATTATAAATACTACGGCGATGCTTACATGTTAAATATGTTTCCCTCTATCTCCGTTATTGTAAAAACACCATTTTAAAGGATATTTTCCTGCAAACTGTTTAACTTGTATTAAAGTAACACTAACCTACTTTTAACTGTGACTTTTTCACTGCATATTTTGTGAGTGTTTTCATACTGGTAGGATTCCGTCTGTTACAATAATGTATAATTTGTATTAACAAATATTTACGACGTACAATGTATTCGGTATCCAACCAAGACGCTCATACACAAAAAACATTATTCGTATAGTTAGATGTCTCTTTGACGCCGCTTTGCAAATTTTTAAATGAATTTATCACTTGCTAGAGAAGGTGCATTTGGTGGAAAAATGTTCTTTACCTGCAATAATAAGTATTAAAAACATTTGTGTTTATTTATTTACTTAGGGAATCAAAATCAACCGTACAAGGATTAAGGTTTCAAATTTACATAAGAAATCAGATTTTGATAACTGTAAGTACGATAATTTCAAATAATTTATTTGATTGTAATTAGGTTTACTTTTTTTAAGTGCTAGACTCAGTCAGTATATACTTATAAACTAAATTCATATATAATCTACACTACAAAATATTTGCAAGTTTTTATTTCATATATGTATAACTAAATGAAAACTACCATTACATTTGCAGCGTTAAAATAGTACATTATATTTTACGTCTATTCCGTTTTCAAGTTTTTGAGTAACTCACTTCAGACAACAGAGATTAGGTACGCACCTTAAAGCTCTCATCGCTCCTCACCGCCTCTCATCGCTTAATTTCTCAAAATATTACCATAGGTACGGCCATAAAGTTGAGACTGACTGCGAATTCAATAAACGTTTTTGAGATTTCGAAGTGCGAAAACATATTTCCTATTCTTTTAAACAGAGCAGACGTATTGTTTATGTTTTCATTAAATCTCGACTTCATTCCAGTCCTATTCATATTAATATTAATTGCACTTTACAATGGCAAGTAATTCGTCGGGTGCAAACTTTTGAGAATTTCTGAGAAAAAATTTGTAAGCCATAACTATGGCAATATTTTGAGAAATTCAGCGATGAGAGGCGATGAAAAGCGATGAGAGCTTAAAGGTGCGTAACTATTATTTTGTTCGCAATAATTGCTGCAATGTAAATATGCGTTTCCTATTAACAGTGGCTACCGCCTATAAATTCACCCAATTTAAATTAAATGTAATCAATACATACGTTACATACTAAAATTCCTAAAATAAATATGTTTTTACTTTGTATGCTTGTAGCCCAGGGCCCAGGAGCTCTAAATATGTTAATTACCATGAGGAAACGTGATTTGACCTTTGTAAGTATTCTTTTTTATTTTCTTCAGCTTTAATTTTCCCCAGCTGCAGCAATTGCAAACTTGAAAATGACAATTTAGGTAAT
The DNA here is from genome assembly GCA_034695245.1 of Dicyrtomina saundersi. Taxonomy (NCBI): domain Eukaryota; kingdom Metazoa; phylum Arthropoda; class Collembola; order Symphypleona; family Dicyrtomidae; genus Dicyrtomina; species Dicyrtomina saundersi. The sequence continues at coordinate 1,623 of JAQFZE010003858.1, forward strand.
ATCAATCTTTATATTTGTCAAAATAAGAATTACTTTAACATCTTTTGAGGATTACTTTCATTTAAAGAAAACATAGTCTTATACATCTTTCCTATTGGATGCATTGAAAGTTTTATAAAACTTTTATTTTCGGAGGAAACCGTTTTAATCTGCAGATTAAGATTTAATTATTGTTTTTTGAAATTGTTAGCTCCACACTTACTTTTGCTTGGCCCTCACGAGACGAGACTGCAAGGAGGAGACACGAGGAAGCATTTAAATTTATTGTAAATGAAATCAGTTCTAACGCCATTTGGTATATTTTAAAATAATATTTAACAACACTACGACATATACGCGGGCAGCAGCTCACAGTTGTGCGTATATAGGGTGATATTTTTTCAGCCACGTACTTGTATAGTTTATTTTTACGAAATAACAAATCTTCGTAACGTATACCAACGGTTTTTTGCTAGGCTAACCTTTTTGGAGCTCCTATTAAAATTCATGTTAAATTTTTGCGGAAAATGTTTCTGTCTCTCCGGGACGCGGGATGACCAAATGCCACACTTAAGCAAGTTGAAAATATATTCCACACAATGTAGTAGAAGCATACAATTTATTTATTAGAGTGGACCGATTAGATTTGTTAGAACATATATATATTTAAAACACCTCAGGCAAATACTGTGCAACAGGTATTTAAACTAATCAACATAAATATAAACTATAGTGTCCTTTTAACTGCAAAAGATACTGTAATACCTCTTATTTTCTAAATTCACTTATGCGCTTAATGTTTTGTACTGCTGGTACTGGTAAAAGTGTATATTACTACATTGTTGAATAAGTTTTTCCATTTCTAATAATTACTAAAGGTAGGTTTAAAAAATCCATTTAGTAATATGGAAAGTACATTATGAACGCGTTTTACAATATTCTGAAAAGTTCTTTAAATAATTTAAAAACATAAAAATAAAATACATGAAAGCAGGAAAAAATGGAATGCCAGTGAAAATGAAGCGTCGGCTTATGCCTAATGCATGGATACACGTGACTCATTTAATAAAGATCATCTATCTAGTACCTCACCGATTTTTTTTTGGTTGTATCACATATTACACATGATATTCCATTTAAAAAACAACAATAAGTTCCTTTAAAATTGAATAATTTAAAACAGACTGTAATATTTTGCATGAAAAATTTCCAGTTTTTCTAATTATTTAAAAACGTGTACATATAGATGTACATTTTTGAAATAGTTTAATTAAGTTATTTATTTTCGTTTGAATATAATATGACAGATCTAACTTCGGATTACAGTGTCTGGTTATGCCATGTTCACTAGCTAATTACAAATTTAAATATAAATGATTGTAAACTACATTTAAAATGTGTAAAACACACATTGCGAATACTTGCAAGTTATAAGTACACGCCACTCAGTTAACTTTTGAAATGTCACTAAATGTGTCTTACCAATAATCACACTCAGAGTCCAAGTCCTTTTAAAACATTATCACAGATGAAGACTAGAGTGCAGTAAATATGTAAAAATTACTTATTATTTTGGTTAAATACTTGATAACTTTAAAGACAAAGAACGGTGTCCCAAAAAACCTATACGTTCAAGTCTTGTTTTATTTATTTTTATACTTCTGCAAAATCAAGAAAGTGTATTTCTTTTTACAATTGTTTTTATTATCGTTAAAACAACGTTATGAGACTGCAAAACTTAATAAAAATATTTTGTAATGTTTTTTGCGAGGTATTTTAAAGAAATATCTCAAATTGTACAAGTAACCATGTCAGAGTGTTTACTTCTGATAGTGAGTAATATTTATCAGGAGCAAAAAGTTATATTGTAGGTGATATTTAAGAAATTAAGTAGTCTAGTAATATTGGGAACTTGTTTTAAATTATACATGAGCTTTATGGAAAAACTTCAACGCCATTAAGGTTATTTTACAAAATTGCTTATACAAGTTACTTCTGATACTCCATCCTTAATTTTCCAAGGGTAAAAAACATCAATAAAACCTCGAACATACAATGAAAAAAATATATTTCATACAATGTGAACTGTACTAATTTTGCTAGAAATTGAAAAATTATCGACAATGTTAAAAATAACTAACCAAATATTTAAAATTTAAACAATATTAAAAACTAATTTAATTTACTCTATGCAGCAGCCAGATGTACATACGTAAGTTTGCTTCCTTGCTGAATTACTAACTTCTAAAATGCCGTGATGCATTTTAATTATCTATTTGCTGGCTTGTCTGATCGCCACCTGTTATATTTGATGTACAATAAAATATGGTATCTGGTTATCCGTCTAAAAGTCAAATGTAAGACAATGGCAGCTTCGAAGCAGAATCAAACTAGGTGTGTTGTATAAACTTATTTGTATTGAACGTGCAGCAATATTCTGAATCCAGGTAATTACAATGATTTTTAGGAAATGGTAATAAAATTTAATGGAGTTTAATTAAACTAAAATTTTACGTTGTATCAAATTTATTATAATATGATACTCAAAGGGGATGTTGCGAGGGTGGGATTGTTAGTTAGTGTACGAGTTCACCAGAATCAGGCAGTGCTTATTTATGGCCAATGAGCAAATCGGCTACAAATATATTTCTGCTGTAAAATGTATAATGTAGAATTTGTGATTCGGTGTCCATAAACTTATGTTATTTGTATAGTTATTGTATTTTATTTATTTTTCTATGTAACTATTGTTTTCCGGAATTGTTGATTATAAAAAAGTTAAAAACTACAACATTATTAAAGCCACATTTTATTGCATATTTATAATTTATAAAATATTTATAATCCTAAGCAATTTTCTTCAAAATACAGAGAAATCCGACTATAAGGGACGCCGCGGGACCGGGGAAATCTGTCCCTTATACCCGGATTCCCTTTTAACCGTTTAAGGGATTTCCCTTATAAGTGAATACAACACATGATTTTAATTTGGAAGTATTATTTTTAGTCAAAACGTGGTCAAGGAATATACACTTTTGTTTAGTAGGTACAAATTATTTATAATATTTAAAATAGTCAATTAATGTAAATTGTTTTGTGTCTTTGTTTGTTTGGTGATTTGAAATTTTTGAATGGTAAAAACACTTGAACTAATTCCAGTTTCTTTGATTACGTATGTCTGCTTATGGGTTTTTAACTTTTGCAAAATTTCATAGTTTTGTTCTGTGATAAATGAGTTTCTTTTCCTTTTCGTCGCCATTGTAAACTGAAGGAAGCAGTAAAGTTAAAGCTGAATGTAGAGTCATTAGCAACAAAAGCAGCGTAATCTATGAATTCGAAGACCTACTACTACTAAGACAAAAAAACCAAAAAATAGTCTAAAATTTGTCCCTTATACCCGGTTTTTCCCTTATATCGGTTCCCTTACATCCGGATATTTTTAACATTGAAACATAGGCTGGCCAACCAAATATTTTAAATCTGTCCGTTTAAGCAGGATTTCCCTTTTATCCGGATCCCTTATAGTCGGATTTCTCTGTAATTGGAAATGCTCCAATTTCGCTTTATAAAAAAAGAGTCTTGACATTGTAAAAATCAAAAGTGATAGTGCTGATATGAAAGTTCTTTTTGTGTAAGTTCATTGACTGACCTATCGAAATATTGAATTATTACAATATTTTAAGTTTTAGCAGGAAATTCAATAACAAATTAATAAAGTCAGTGTCAAAAATAAGAATGTGTACATGTAATGATGTAATTAGGTAGTGCTTTCGTTTACCGTTTACTCATATTCAGTAATTCATAAAATCAAAAACATTAGTGTTTTGAACAAAGAATTGAAAATGCAATAATGAAAGCTTAAAGAATTACCACATGCAAGTGGCGTGTTGCGTTATTAATTTGCATTCTGTGTAACATGTTGACCAGCAGGAAGTAGTTAGACGCCGATTTAAATAATTCGACGAATTAAACAGGTTAACACGTTACGGTATACACCAACTTTTTTAGAGAGTGTAATCGGAACAAACTATCACAAAACTGTCACAATGTCGCAACGTTTTTGTTGAAATTGTAACAGTAATTAGCCTTACAAAAACAATATACGCACATTGTTAAAAAATTTGAGATCGGAATCGAGCTAAATCCATTGACCCGATATCAACGTGCAAAAGCGAAAGTATTGCCACTTCTTCAAATACAGTTGTGCATGGTCAAGAAACGCTTTCATACCTAAGTTAAATGAATTTTATTTACTTTAAAGCTATTCGCAATATTTTGTGAATCGTTGTTATTTCAAGTTAAAGATACATCTACCTTACCTCAGTTACTTAAAACATAAAGATACAATTAGAATCACGTAAACGTTACACTTGAACATTGCGCAGCTTATTTTCTAATGTTGAATTCAACACTATCAGGTTATTTGAGGGCCCACCTCTTAATATTTAAGAGTATTATGAAAATACAAAACTAGCGATCTCGCTACAGCTACAGCCTATTGTATGTTCCCTATAAAAATGTAAAGCATCCCCACATTATCAATACTATTAAGTAATCTGGCAATACCTTTTGTTTAAACCTAATTTTTCAATTTTAGTAAATAGTTTCTATGCTACTACATTATTTAATGGGACGATAAAAAATTAAAGGAACATCTAACATGGAGAAATAATAGTAACAAGAATTTTGTTTTTAAAAGTCAACACAAACTTTGTTTAAAGGATTTACTTGGGAAATCTTTAAAACTTCAAATTCCCAAGTCTAGCTCATTTTAATCTTCCATCAGGAACTTTGGAAATTTAATGGAATTTTGAAACCTTGAATTTGTTTTGAAACATTTTTTTTCTTTGTTTAAAACTTTAGAACCTCCGGGCATGAACCGTAGGGAATTTGTATTTAAACATTAATAGCATGTGCACTTTGAAATGCAAACCTGTGTTTTATGGCCGTACATTTTGTTTTGCTGGGCAATAATTGTGATGTTGTCAATGTCAATTTGTAATGAAACTAAATAACTAAATAGGAGCTAGCTATGCATTCCCACCTGTACAATAGTAAATTACATAATAGACTTAAAGGGGCTGTTAGGGCGTTGCGTTGCGGTGGCCGTAGCCGTTTATAAGCTTTATGAAATAACAGTTTATTGAGTTATGTTAGACGCCGTTCGGTTTTTTTTAATTTAAGAAATTAAGAAATGTTAGTTAGCTTTGCGGTTTTTTTTAGATGTGCGGTTTGTATTGACGTTAAGAACTACGTAAAAATGTATTTGGCAAATATAAATTTAATGAAATTAATCATCCCCGAATATGCAGAATATATTTGGGCTTATTATAACTGCATTTGGTCTAAATTTAATGACAAACACAACAGCGACGTAATTTGACTTTTATAAATATCCGCTTTCAAGAGAGCAGTTAGCAGTTAGGTATATTAAAGAAGGGTGAGAGTTAAACGTAGTCTATTTTTTTTACTAATACATAGCATTCGAAATATTAATTTTATATATTTAGAAATCAACGCATTCCCTTGGTACATGGTATGAATAAACTGACCGCAAACGTGTTTGGAGTTTGTATGCATGATAAAGGGTATTATTTATTTACTAATTCCCTGCTGATTGTAATGTTTGTGTATGTAGCTTGCTAATGCTTAGTATTTGAGCTGTTCTTCATGAAGAGATTGTGACGAAAAATATTCTTTAATACATTTATTAAAATACCCTGATCTTAAAATTTAACCAACAGAAATTGATTCCTTCATTATGAGTGTTGCCGTTACCTAATGCCCTAGTGTTAGGGTGGCTTAATGGCTTGTAGATTCAGCAATATTTTCTGCAAGGATTGCAACAAAGATTTATAAATGCGATGCATAAATTAATTAAAATTTTTATTCAGGGAACATTTTACATTAGAATTGGTTATAAAAATGCATAGCAACGTATCAGGAACGAGTAGTTCTTTTAAAAAGATGTGAATATGGCATAAGTTCATTTTTAAACCATTCAATATAAGTCTAATGTTTATTTAAGATACGTCGTGCGTTTTAACGGAATAACAGAAAGTTTAGAATAATATTGTTTAACGATTTGTTTCACTTAACAGTAATTCCTTGATTTCGCATTTTTCGGGCAGAAAATTCTCATCCTGTCCAGTATCTTGTCCCGTATACTTAGGGGTTAAATGTTATAAATAAACGCCATTTACTCTATCTGACAATTTTTGTATGTGTCAACTACTCTAGTTTCAAGCTTCATTTTTATTGGGTAGGGACACATTGTTATATACTGAGTTACATACAAGCGAGAGCACACCGCACCAACCCTCGGTAATGTTCAAGCCCGAGCGTCTCGTGACCCAGAGTGTTCTGAGTAAATTATTGTTACTTTTGTTTGTAGGTAATTTATTTAATTTAGTTCATACCAGACTTCTTTTTATCACAATTAGTTGACATTTACTTACGTACATAGGTACATAGGAATTTATTGAAGGAAGTCATGATTTCCCTAAGTTATTTAACAGCGAAAATATTTGACATTAGGTTGACTTGTCGCGTCTAGCACTACCGTAGCTACAGTGACCCGTTGATCAAAGTACAGCTCTAGTCATAAAAAAACGTATATTTTAACTGATAAGATTTTTTTTTTTTCACAAAATCAAAATTTATGAGTTTCTATATATTTGTCGCATTTGCCATTCTTAGTCACACTAGAAAACAACAAAATATCAATGCAAGCCTTTTCTTGTCTTTATTTAAAGACATTAAATTTTGTAACGTATTTACTGTGTAAACTTTGTAATTTGACACAACTGCAAAGCAATTTAAAACAATGCTAATATTTACGAAGCAATCGTGAAACTAATTTTATGCAACTAATCGTTGCAGTCCTTACATCATCATTTGATAAATAACTTTATATTTGCACGCCATTTATCATATTTTAAAAATCATTATTATTATTGGTTAAAGATACATCAACTTTAACCCTGTTAGAATATAAAGATACTATAATTATTGTGACCAATTAAATGGTTAACTTTAACACTGTATAATATTTTAATATGTAAAACACTGGACCATGAGCACATGTCACTGCCAGCTTCCTATCAATATTATGACTTGAAAATTTCTTTAAAATACAAAACTAGCAATCTCGTCATAGCCAACAGAATAATACAAAATTAAAACATTTCTACATTAAAAATGCAATAAGTGATTCTAGCAACGCCTTAGGTATTAAATTAAAACTATAATTTTGATTTTAGTAAATAGTTTTTATGATACTACACAACATTATTTATTCGAGTGACAAGCGAGCGCAGTAACAATAAAAAAAAGGGAAATCATAATAGAGAGTGTTTCGTTTTTAAAATAAACAAACTACCAGATTTAAATGTCAACACAATTAATGTCTAAAAGCAATACTTGGGAAATGTTACTTTGAACAATGGAAATTCAATGAAGTACAGGTGGGTACGAATGTGTATTTTTAAAATTTCTTGGCGTATTTATTTTTAAAGGAATAACAAAGTTGATAGGAGCATCGTAATAAGAAAAGTTTGTGCAACTGTGTGTGACTTTAAAGCCGTTTAATGTCCTAATATGTTTTGTGAAGTCCTTACATCCAACCGTATAGTCAGTTAATATGGAAAATGCAGCACATTCAAGTCCAAACGTACTATAGCAACAATGTAACAAAAGTATAGAAGTTACACAAAGGTAATTAATTTCAGGGACAGTGTGCTGCTTTAAAAAAAATCCTGGCATTATATCATTCAGTGTTAACTCATAGAGATGGGGGAATTAATTGTAATACAACATTTTTAAATAGATTCTTTGGGTACCTAGAATCATCAAAGCTAAATTAAAAAACTTCTATTCGGTGATGGAAAATTCTCATTCGGAATTCGGAATGTGTGTACTTTTATGTAAAGCAATCTTCAAATACAAGTTTAAATTGAAGAAAAAACACGAAGTTTCAGGAAAAATGAAACAACATAATTTACGAATAAAAGTGGGTCGTTTATCGTTAACTGTTCCAAATTGTTTGTTGCTTCTGCTTGTAATTTTTATTTAATTATGGAATACTTTTTTGTTTGGCTTTCAATTTTAGATGAGCAAAATATACTTGATGCTTTACTCAAATAAAATAATGCGCATGCTACCTATAACGTTAAAAATGGAATATTTATTCATTTGCATTATTAACTAAAGTTTGCTGTCAAAATTCGTTTTTCTAGTTACGAAAAAAATTGGATATCGATACATGTAAATTTAACGTAATTTTGAAAAAAATTGATTAGTTAATAATTTTACACATTTTGTAGTATACTTTGCTGTCTAACGTGTACCTATATTTTAAAAACTAAATAAAAGCTATCTAAGGATTTCCATTCTTGCAATAGTAAATTATATAATAGACATGGCCTAGTAAGGACTGTGGTCAGCATATCAACTTGAAGAAATACAAATTAAATTATTTGTACTAGACGCCGTTCTAGCTTTTTTTTTCTGGGAAAAAAATATATTAATCGATAGACTGTAGTTATGTACATACGGAAATCCTCTTGAAATTGATAATGTAGTTGTGCTCGACAAATGTTAATTTAATATAAACGTTAGTAATAAGTTTAGGTAGTAATAGTTTAGTTATTAATATAAGTTTAAAATATATGTTAGTAATAATATCAACTAAATGTGATACGTGATCTTAATTAAATACAAGAGAAAGTGAATTCAAACTTTAGAGTGATTCATATAACTATAATTATTTGTGTTGGCATAAAAAACCTTAGTAAGCCGTGGTTAAGAAAAAATATATTTGAGCGCCGTTTAGTTTGTTACTCAAGATAATTCCCATCTAAGAGATCAGGGAGGTGTTAGAATCGTTGAGCATCTGTGCATAGTAAAAAAAAAGTAATTCATTCGTTCAGAAATGTTAAAACATACAAGGGAAGACCAAATTAACAAACTAAAAAATAGATTTAATCTTCGTAATTATCATAATGTACATGTGCGTGACATTTTTGGTTTTATCCTTTTTCCTATGATACAATACTTTACTGAAATGGTCCTAAAAAGCCGGATTCTATCTATTTAAACTCTATAATTTCCATAATGCAAGTAAATGTACCACAGAAATAGCTTTGAATACTTAGTTTCTACTTTTAATTTGTTTTTTTAATAAAACATGTAACATTTTAATAAAGCGATTGTAATTGTGAACATTATTAAATTTAGAGTACAACTGAATTAAAACTACCAGTACATTGACTAAAACTGGAGCAATAAGTTATTTTTAGCTCAAATTTTGCTTTCATTTTATTGCTCGAATTACATTCTACGCGAAGTGTTTGCTATCTTTTCATTATGAATAATAGTTTCATAATAATACAACAATTTAAATATAATGAAATCAAATACCCTTACTCACATACCACACATAAACTGTATATTTGTACACAGCAGGAATGTTTGCTTTGGATCAAGATTAATTCATTACGCAGCGTAATTTGAACTTGATACATATGTGAAGAAGTGATCTAGTTTATAGCATAAAAGAAGAGTACCAAAACGAAAATAAATATTGAAAGTTTGCTTTGAGACTGTTGAATATTAGAATCAAGACGTGTGCAAATATAAATGTCCATTTTTAATACATATCTTTACAACCCAATCTTATCGTAGGGCGCAAATATCTTATGCTCTGCCCTTTATTAAATTTTACAACTTCCATGATATGTATTATTAGGCATTTTGTGTCCTATGTTCTAATGTAACCAATACGTTTGCATTGTAAACAAGTTCAGAAATAAGTATGGTAATAGCGCTAACTTCCTTTAAATCAAACAGCGGCATAGTGTTTAACCTAAACGTCATTTATCCTATTTTAAAATGTTAAAAAAATTACATGTATAAGTTTCCTGGGCCAAAGTATCTGGCAATGCCATCACAAAGAATTCTGGCAATAAATTAAAATTAAAAGTCGTAATAGATAATTTGCATCAAAATAAAGAGAAGTATTCAAAACGAACGATTTGTTTTTACTTAAAAAAAAACGAGGGTATATTAATGCTGTATAAAAACAATGACTACAACGTGCTGACACTGAACATACTTTTAAAATAGTATGAATTCACTATGGTATAGAAAACGTACATGAGCTTCATTAACTGTAGTAAATGTATTGACTTGTTCACGTTCACGCCGATTATAATATTTGTGCATAGCTTGACCCTGACCCAGGTATAGGTCATATTTTTGATGTGCTTATTAAACTGCATTCACATATACATTTAATACAATACACTGATCTTAAATAAATTAAAATATAACCCACAACATTTGATTCCTTCATTATGAGTGTTAC